>SJYO01052474.1:19140184-19155804 GCA_006410555.1 Capra ibex
AAGTGTCGATAAACATTCCGGAGGGGTCTGTCGGTAAAACGAAAAAACGTAAAGAAAAGGTACCCCTACCAGAACTAGGGACAGAGGACATGTTTCAGTACTTGGAGTCAGGGATCAAGTAGTCCGTGAGATAGATAGTCTAGATCAGGGAATTTAGATAAAGAGTGAACGTGACATATTAGTGTTCCCTAAACTAAATCCAGTATGGACTTACCAGATCACCAAAAGGGATGAAAGAAGTTAAATTCAGACTTAAACCGTTATTCCTCAAGTACTAGACTCGGTGTCAGTCGAGGACCAGAACAAAAACGACTGACATCTCGAAGAGGTAGAAACCGACGTTTTCTTATATTAGTTAGACTAAAGTCACAACTAGTAGACCACTACAGGTACACATCTCAGAAGAGAACACAACAACCTTCTCCCACAAACGATACTGGACACGTAAGAGAACCGTTTCGAGATAATCGGAAACGGGACGAAGTAAGGCATAAGGTTCCGGTTTAAACGGACAATGAGGTCCACAAAGAACTGAAAGATGAAAACGTAAGGTCAGGGGATATTACTTTTCCTGTAGAAAACCCCACAATCAAGATTTTCCACGACCTCCAGAAATATCTTGGTAAGTGAAAGTCGAAGAAGTCGTAATGACCAACCCCGTATCCGAACCTAATGACAGTATAACTTACCGAACGAAACCTTTACTTGTCTCTAGTAAGACAGTAAAAAGTCTAACGTAGGTTCATGACGTAAAGCCTGAGAAAACAACTCGTACTACCGGTGAGGTAAAGAAGACTCCCTAAGGACGGGCGTCATCATCTATGTTACCAGTAGACTCAATTTAAGTAGGTAAGATCAGGTAAAATCAAGCGACTATGGATCTGACAACTGCAAGTGAGAACGGTAGAGGACAAACTGGTGAAGGTTAAACGGAACTAAGTACCTGGACTGTAAGGTCCAAGGATACCTTATAACGAGAAATGTCGTAGGCTGGAACGAAGATAGTGGTCAGTGTATGTGTTGACCCACAACAAAAACGAAACCGAGGTAGTGAAGCAAGAAAGACCTCAATAAAGAGGTGACTAGAGGTCATCGTATAACCCCTGAATGGCTGGACCCCTCAAGGAGAAAGTACTAGACACCGAGTCTAGTACTTGAGGAAAAGGATAGATCCCGGTCTGTTGTTGGGACCTCAGTCGTCTTCGACCTCGTCCGGGTCGTTGAGATGGTGGTCCGTACTGTGACTTTGTTAGGTGGTCGTGGTGGTGACCGTCTATTTACGTTTCACCGTCTGTCTTCCCAACCCCGAAGGGACCACCGGGTCTACCATTTCTTAGACGGACGTTACGTCATCTACAACTCAAACCAAGGACCGAGTCCTTCTAGGGGACCTCTTCCTTTACTGAAGGGTGAGGTCATAAGAACGGACCTCTTAAAGTACCGGTCTCCTCGGATCGTCCGATGTCAGATACTCTAACGTTTGTCAGTCTGTGTTGACTTGTTGATTGTGAAGGTGTAAAAAGTCTGTCTTCCCAATGGTTTTAAGTTAATGAGAAACGATGTAAAGATCTTCTTAGTATTTAGTGTTTTTATAAAAAATTTTTACGTTTCACGTGACGACAAGGAGGGAAGGACGGGAGGTGGAGGGTCGGGTCGTTCGTCAATAGGGGTTCTGAAGGAAGGTGAGTGTTGGGAATTCAATAACCGGAAGACATTGAACGAAAAGAGGAATTTCTAACAGGAAGTAAAAAAAGAAGAAAAATAGACTAAAGGAAGAATATCTTTACCTTTTCCGTCTCCTTTCTCCATATTGGGGAACCCCACTAAACAGATTTGAAACTACGGTAGGAACAGATAAAGTGGTGAAGTGGAGGATTGCTGGGGATTGTAAAGTGTGTCGACCAGGTGTGAAGGTACATGTTCGACGGGACAGTCCTGCGGAATCTTGAATCGAGATGTACGATACCGAGAGTAAGGTCGTTGGGTCCCACGTCTTGTACTTCAAGAAGAGTGAATTAAACTCATTCTCTGGTCCAAAATCGACCTAATTCCACTTCATTCCTTATCTTATAACAAATCCTATCCGCGTTGAACTTTGTGATTATAAAACAAACAACAGAGATCTAATAACTACGTCAGCCCGTTAGTTTTAAACAAGATTTCTTGGACGTGGTAATGCGTCAGGTAGGTTTAAACCATCCACTATTTTTTCGTAAGGGGGTGTTAGAGGTTCTCGTTCAAAGTCGACGCCACGGCTCCGGGTTACGTCTCTTATTGGGTTCACGGAGGTTCACGGTGGTCGATGACACTGACACGTAAGAGGACCCTGGACCTTCTTTTCGACAGAGTCCCGCGACTACCCTTACCACCTCTCCCTCCTCCCACCCCGACCCTTCTTTCACCCGGGATGTCGACTAAAAAAAAGGGAATGAAACTCTTTTGAATACAGATTAATCCTTCATAAGACAAAAGAGGGAGAGGGAAGGAGGGAGAGATCAGGGGACGGAAGAGGGATGACTACCTTTTCGTTTAAATCACCCGGAAGGGGAAGGGGGTAGTGTAGATTTCACTGTACGAAGAAAAACACTGACAAAAAGGAAAAACTGTAACACGAAACGGAAACGATTACACCAACACGGACCTCTTTGCTACCACCCACCCTTCTCCATCTACTCTCGACACAACCGGAGGAGTCCCGAGGGACCCGAGTCTCTAGACCATAGAGTACCAGGTGAGACGGAGTCGTAACATCTCTTCCGGTAAATCCAAATTGTATCTTTGAAGACGCCGGGATAACACAACCTGTGTACAATGTGAAAAAGTGTTCTTAATTCAGAAGAGACACGGAAAAATACACCTTTGAAAGGGTAGAGTAAAGGAGTCGGGGAACCATCTAAACGTCCCTTTACAAGACTCTCCTCTTTCCCTGACTTTCGAAGTCTATAAAAGACATTTTGTTCAAAAACTCGTCTAAATCGGTCCGGGGTAGGTCGAAGGGACAGGGATTGGGTATTTCCGTTTTCGAATCGATTGGTTAGTCAATTAGACGGGAACTAGATTAGGGAAACAGAGAGACCTTTTGAAAGACAGACGAGTCCGGGTCATGATACTCGGAAACTTCGGGTGACGTGACGTCTTTAAGGACCGAGCTTTGTCCTTTTAAGTTTCGAAGTGTAATTTTCATTATCTCATACTAGTCCTATTCTGGAATGACTAAGACTGGTTGTTGGGTGAAGGGACGGGCTATCTAGTAGTTCCTTTCCTGTAGTGTGGTTTTATGAAAAGGTTACTCAATGACGAGTTCCATTCTTCTGGACCCCTTCAAAGGACCGTAGTACTCATTCCTAGGACTCCTTAAATCGTCAATCGAACTTCTTCCCTTGATTGAATTGTACCTTCCACCATGAGTCCTGGTTGGTGAAGGAAGAATAAGAAACGGTGTACGAAGTGGTTTATCTTAGACTCCCGGACCCTTTATGAGTCTTAGTCTCGTCATGTTTGGACCCAGTACTTTAAAGTAAGTAACGTGTCTCCCAGAATTAATTTTTTAACAAGAAGGAACTAGTTTTTATAAATTAAACATTAATTGTTTCCCATTTGATCGGTGAACGAATTATTAACTCATATTTCATGACACGAATCAACGAGTTAACACAGACTGAGAAACACTGGGGTACCTGTGGTCCGAGGAGATAGGTACCCTAAGAGGTGCGTTCTTATGACCTCACCCAACGGTACGGGAGTAGGTCCCTTAAAAGGGTTGGATCCCTAACTTGGGTCCAGAGGGTGTAACGTCCGTCTAAGAAACTCATATTTCATCGTTGTCTATTTAGACCTTTACTGTTCGTTCCTTGTCTTTGCTTATAGATTTCCCCTTTCTCAATACGAGAGGTGGGTATCGAGAACCCATAGTTCTCCCTTCTCCTTGTCTTTTAAATGATAGTGTCGTCGGTCTATAAACCCTGAGACAATATTGACAACAACAACAAATTAGTGATTCAGCTGAGACTGAGAAAACGCTGGAGTACCTGACATCGGGCGTCCACGGAGACAGGTATCCTAAAGGGTCCGTTCTTATGACCTTACCCAGAAGGACTGGGTCCATAACTTGGGTGCAGAGGACGTAACCGTCCACTTAAGAAATGGTGACTCGGTGATTCGTTCGGGTCCTGTTAACGATCTATATGCGGTTCGATTCTTGATTTTACATTTCCACTAATGTCCTGTCAAAGATACAACTTCCTTAAACCTCAGATTGTCCTCTCTGTCTAGTTATTTACTCTATATGTTTCATTAATAATTAGATTATACGATCCTATACACTCATTATTTTCTTATATGTTCTATATGATTATATGTCATCCCTTGTCATAGAAACAACCTCCTTTCCTTTATTAGTCCCTCCAAACCGTTTCCTCCACTTGGGACTGGTTTTTATTTTCTTCTATAAGGTTAGTTACCCTTTTCGTTTCCGTATCTAAGTACTCTTTCACTCTACGTAAATCCCCTTACATTCTCTCATTTATCACCATGACCTCTTCTGAGAACTCTCAGGGAACCTGACGTTCCTCTAGTTTGGTCAGTCAGGATTTCCTTTAGTTGGGACTTATAAACGACCTTTCTGACTACTACGATTCCGACTTCGAGGTTATGAAACCGATGGACTACACTTGGTTTCTCGGCTGAGTAACCTTTTATGGGACTAAGACCCTTTTTAACTTCCGTTTCCTCTTCTCCCGCCGTCTCCTACTCCACCAATCTATCCTAATGCCTGAGTTGCCTGTACTCAAACTTGTTTGAGACCCCCTACCATCTCCTGTCCCTTCGGACCGTACGACGTCAGGTACCCAGTGTTTCTCAGTCTGCACTGATGTTGTCGTTGTTCTCTCATTTACCGTCCTCAAATTTTCATATTGGTTTAGACGTCAAATCTTTCTGGCAAAAACCTTCAACTCGTTTTTCATATAATCAACGTCTCCTCTATTTTTAGTCTTTCTAATTGATAGTGAGTTGTAAGTTTTTGATTCTAGTACCGTAGACCAGAGTAGTAAAGTACCGTTCATCTACCCCTTTGTTACCTTTGTCACTGTCTGAAATAAAAGAACCCGAGGTTTTAGTGACGTCTACCACTGACATCGGTACTTTAGTTTTCTGTGAACGAGGAACCTTCTTTTCAATATTGTTTGGATCTGTCACATAATTTTTCGTCTCTGTAATGAAACGGTTGTTTCTAGGTAGATCAGTTTCGATATCACAAGGGTCATCAGTACATGTCTACACTCTCGACCTGGTATTTTTTCCGACTCGTGACTTCTTAACTTCGAAAACTTGACACCACGACCTCTTCTGAGAACTCTCAGGCAACCTGACGTTCCTCTAGTTTGGTCAGTTAGGATTTCCTTTAGCTGGGACTAATAAGTAACCTTCCTGACTACGACTTCGATTTCGAGGTTATAAACCGGTGGACTAACTTCTCGGCTGAGTAATCTTTTATGGGACTACGACCCTTTCTAACTTCCGTCCTCCTCTTCCCCTCTTGTCTCCTACTCTGCAACCTACTGTAGTGGCTGAGTTACCTGTACTCAAACTCGTTCGAGGTCCTCTATCACTTCCTGTTCCTTCCGACCACCCGACGTCAGATACCCTGACGTTTCTCAGCCTGTGCTGACTTGTTGATATAACAACGGTGTTAACAGTTCCACTCTGTACGACTTCTTAAATTAACAGTCGATTTTTTCTATGTGTTGTACTCTCAACACTCAATTCAAAATAAACCCTGTTTTAGTCCTGAAGTCGGGTCCTCTGTCGTGGAGTCTATCGAGACTCTCTGACAAGGTTTCTCCAACACCTCCCTCCAGTTATATTTTCTAAAACCACTTTCCCCTCAAGTCACGTTAGTTTGTGAATAAAGTGTTTTCCAAAAGACGATCAGTACTCCCTGATTACAGTGGTACTTCCCTAAATCACGAAAAGATCTCTCCGTTCCTAACCCTACATATCAGTTTCGAAACCAAAAAGGTCATGAGTACATACCTAACTTCTTGACTGAGTAATCTTTTCTGGGGCTACGACCCTTTCTAACTTCCCTCCTCCTCTTCCCCTGTTGTCTCCTACTCTACCAACCTACCGTAGTGGTTGAGTTACCTGTACTCGAACTCGTTCGAGGTCCTCAACCCCTACCTGTCCCTTCGGACCGTACGATGTCAGGCACCCCAGTGTTTCCCTGTACTAACTATCTGACTTGACTTGACTTGACTTCCTGACCTTAGTACTTTAGCCAAGGACTTTTATAGATAGATTTCTGGACAAGGTGGTCAAAGGGACCTTGTGTGTCACAGAGAGGTCGGACTAAAGAGAAGTCTCTCACAACCTTTAGTCTTCGACGTCATCGTGTCCTAATTCAGAGACGACGACGACGAGACGACAGTGAAGTCAGCGCAGGCTGAGACGCTGGGGTATCTGCCGTCGGGTGGTCCGAGGGGTCAGGAACCCTAAGAGGTCCACTCTTGTGACCTCACCCAACGGTAAGGAAGAGGTCACGTACTTTCACTTTTCACTTTCACTTTAGTGAGTCAGCACAGGTTGAGAATCGCCGGGGTACCTGACGTCGGATGGTCCGAGGAGGCAGGTACCCTAAAAGGTCCGTTCTCCTGACCTCACCCGACGGTAACGGAAGAGGCTCAGAGACGTCTCCGTCTACGTTTACGGGAACAACAACAACTCAATGACCGTGTACGAGAACCGTTCACGGTTAAACGTGAACTGTCCGGTCACGGTTAAATATCAACTGTCTTGATTTAGTTATCGTCTCTTTTACTTCTTTTGGTTAAATTCTATATAAATCCTTAGTACTAGATTTTTTCTAGAACTTAAGGGACCGTTAGGTCACCAATTCTGAGACCCCAAAGTAACGACCCCCGGGATCAAGTTAGGGATCAGTCTCTTGGTTCTAGGGTGTTCGGAACACCACACCGGTGTTTATACACACACACACACACATACAGAAAGAACATTTTTTCTAGAACTGTCGGTATTTTCACCCGGATTGTATTGATCTTCTTTAATTTATTCACTTTCACAATTGTTTTTTAGATTAATATTGTCCTTATACTACGACCCTCACCTTAATGGGTTCTATCTGGTAATATTATTGTACACCAATTAAATCTCAATCATAAAAGAGGTAACGATCTACCTACCGTCACTTTCTAAGGAAAGGTTTGTTTCCTATTTTACGATTGTAGGTTGTCATATACGACTGTTTCTCAATTAACTAAGTAACGGATACTAAAGAACCCAGAGTCTTAAACACGGTAAACTCGTATTCGAGTCACTAACAAGAGGACCATCACCCATTATATGTGACTCTCCTTGTGTACGGTCCGGTCCCAACGGAACGAGTTCCATCTCTTCCTCTACGTTCTGATAGTACATTGGAACCACGTTCTTCTCGAAGGAAGTTTGTCGATGGTGAAACACCCGGAACGTCCAGCGTACGCCCTGGACTAGGATAAGTACTCATTTAACGTCATGGTCGGTTTAACATAATTATCTGTCACCATTCCGAAACTAACAGCTTCTGACCGTCGTACCATTAAAACACCCCGATAGACCTTGTTCAGGTTCTTCTACCTTTACGGGTTATAGATCTTACGGAGAACTTATAAGTACGACGTAGGGAGGAACAGAATGATCTGTTTACACCGTGAGAAAATACTCGGATTCTAATATGTGTTTTCTTCGTAAGAAAACGATGTAGGTCTGTACACATATTTTTCTCACACCCATAATCGTTAGTTCGACTTCTTACCTGGTCTGCACAGATAGAGTCACCAACAATATGAGTGTCGGGAAAGATTCATTGTACCGGGATGGTGTCAAACACTTGTTTCCGGTATAAGACTCATTGATCTGAGTCAAAAGATACGGATGGATCTCGGTCTCCTCCTGTGGTCTGGGTCCCTTCGGTTAGAGTATCCGACGAGTCACTGGACACGATATCTAGCCACGACAATTTGGTTTGGTTACTCTGCTTTTGCCTTTGGTTTGGTTTTGGTTGACTCCGGTTTTCGAACCGTAATAGTCATGTGACCATGGCTTCGTTTAGAGTCTCTGTCTTAAAACCCACTTTATCTTTTCTTATCTAAATAACGAGAACTGATTTATTCTACATGTTGAACTCTCAACACTCAATTCAAAATAAACCCCGTTTTACTCCTGACGTCGGACTCTCCGTCGTAGAGTCTATCGAGACTCTCTGACGAGGTTTCTTCTTCACCCCCTTCCAGTTATATATATATTTTAAAACCACTTACCCCTCAAGTCACATTAGCCAGTGAGTGAAATGTTTTCCAAAAGACGATCAGTACTTCTCAACTACAGTGGTACTTCCCTAAATCACGAATAAATCTATACTCCTCCTAACTCTAGTATTTAAAACAAGGACTTTTGTGGGTGTCGGAACAGTTTGAGTTACGTTTATACTCGGTGCGGTACATCCTGTTGGGTTCTACCTGTCCAGTACTACCTCTCAAGACTGTTTTACACCAGGTGACCTCTTCCCTTACCGTTCAGTGAAGTCATAAGAACGGAACTCTTGGAGTACTTGTCATACTTTTCCGTTTTTTTCTTTACTGTGACTTTCTACTTGAGGGGTCCAGTCATCCACGGGTTATACGATGACCTCTTCTCATCTTCTTATTGAGGTCTTTCTTCCTTCGCTACTTCGGTTTCGCTTTTGTTACGGGACGACACCTACACTGACCACTACCTTCATTTCAGGCTATATATTTCTTGTTATAACGTATCCTTGGACCTTACAATCCAGGTACTTAGTTCCATTTAACCTTCACCAGTTTGTCCTCTACCGTTCTAACTTGTAAAATCCCTAGTCACTTGATTTTACGTGACCTTACCCACTGAAATTAAGTCTACTGGTAAGAATGGATGATGACATTCATTCTTGGGGAATCTTCTTTACGTCATCGGGAGTATCAGTTGTTCTCAGGATTTACGTCATGAACCTACGTCAGAGTGTTTGTTGTCTTACTAGAGACAAGTAAAGGTTCCGTTTGGTAAGTTATAGTGTCATTGGGTTCAAACACGGGGTTGATGATTACGGTTTCTTCGACTTCAACTTGTCAAGATACTACTGGATGTTCCGGAAGATCTTGATTGTGGTTTTTTTTCTACAGGAAAAGTAGTATCCCCTGACCTTACGTTTTCATCCTTCATTTGTCTATAGACCTCATTGTCCGTTCAAACTGGAACCTCATGTTTTACTTCGTCCCGTTTCCGATTGTCTCAAAACGGTTCTCTTGTGTGACCAGTATCGTTGTGGGAGAAGGTTGTTGTGTTCTCTTCTGAGATGTGTACCTGTAGTGATCTACCAGTTATTACTTTAGTGTAACTAATATAAGAAACGTCGGTTTCTATCTCTGCGAAATGTGTCAGTCGTTTTTGTTCTGACCCTCGACTGACACCGAGTATAGCACTTTAGGAATAACGTTTTAAGTCTGACTTAACTTCTTTCATTCCTTTTGGTGATCTGGGAACTCCATGTTGCATTTAGTGTAGGTAATCCTAATATGTCACCTTAGTTGTTTATCTAAGTTCCCTAATCGGAGGTACCTCCGACCTCAGGGATGTTTATCTCACACACTTCTTGACACCTGCCTCCAGGTACTGTAACATCTCCTCCGCCACTAGTTTTGGTAGGGGTTATTTTTCTTTACGTTTTTCCGTTTTACCAANTAGTGTAGGTAATCCTAATATGTCACCTTAGTTGTTTATCTAAGTTCCCTAATCGGAGGTACCTCCGACCTCAGGGATGTTTATCTCACACACTTCTTGACACCTGCCTCCAGGTACTGTAACATCTCCTCCGCCACTAGTTTTGGTAGGGGTTATTTCTCTTTACGTTTTTCCGTTTTACCAACAGACTCCTCCGGAATGTTTATCGACTCTTTTCTTCTCTTCACTTTCCGTTTCCTCTTTTCCTTCCTATATGGGTAAACTTACGTGTCAAGGTTTCTTATCGCTCTCTATTCCTTCTATTCCTCTCTATTCTTTCGAAAGGAGCCAGTAGTCACGTTTCTTTTTCCCCTTTTGTTATCTTACCGTTTCTGATCTCTAGAGAAGTTCTTTTAATCTCTATGGTTCCCATGTAAAGTACGTTTCTACCCGTGTTATTTCCTGTACTTACCATACCTGGATTATCTTCGTCTTCTATAATTCTTCTCCACCGTTCTTATGTGTCTTCTTGATATGTTTTTTCTAGAATTACTGGGTCTATTGGTGTTACCACACTAGTGAGTGGATCTCAGTCTGTAAGACCTTACACTTCAGTTCACCCGGGATCTTTCGTGCTGATACTTGTTTCGATCACCTCCACTACCTTAAGGTCGATAAAGTTTAGGATTTTCTACTACGACAATTTCACGACATCAGTTATACAGTCGTTTAAACCTTTGGGGTCGTCACCGGTGTCTTGACCTTTTCCAGTCAAAAGTAAGATTAGGGTTTCTTTCCGTTGCGGTTTCTTACAAATTTGGTGGTATGTTGACGTGAGTAGAGTGTGGGATCGTTTCATTACGAGTTTTAAGAGATTCGATCCAAAGTGGTCATGCACTTGACACTTGAAGGTTTACAAGTTCGACCTAAATCATTTCCGTCTCCTTAGTCTCTAGTTTAACGGTTGTAGACAACCTAGTATCTCTTTCGTTTCTTAAGGTCTTTTTGTTGACGAAAACGAAATAACTGGTACGGTTTCGGAAAGTCACACACATAGTGTTGTTTGACACCTTTTAAGAATTTCACTACCCTTATAGTCTGGTGGAATGGAAGGAGGACTCTTTAGACATACGTACAGTTCTTCGTTGTTAATCTTGGTCTGTACCTTGTTACCTGACCAAGGTTTAACCCTTTCTTTATGTAGTTCCGACATATAACAATAGGACGAATAAATTGAATGTACGTCTTATGTAGTACTCTTTACGGTCCGACCTACTTAGTGTTCGACCTTAGTTCTCACGGTCCTCTTTATGGTTATTGGAGTCTATACGTCTACTGTGGTGGGAATACCGTCTTTCACTTCTCCTTGATTTCTCGGAGAACCAAATTTACTTTCTCTCTCACTTTTCGACCGATTTTGAGTTGAAAGTTTTTTCATTCTAGTACCGTAGGTCAGGGTAGTGAAGAACCGTTTATCTACCCCTTTGTTACCTTTGTCACTGTCTTAAATAAAGTCGAGGTTTTAGTGGCGTCTACCACTGAGATCGGAACTTTAATTTCCTGAGAACGAGGAACCTTCTTTTCGATACTCTTTGGATCTGTCGTATAATTTTTCGTCTCTGTAATGAAACGACTGTTTCCACGTAGATCAGTTTCGATACCAAAAAGGTCACCAGTGCATACCCACACTCTCAACGTGGTATTTTTTCTGACGTGTGGTTTATTAACGACGACAACCTGGCACCACGACCTCTTCTGAGAACTCTCAGGGAACCTGACGTTCCTCTAGGTTGGTCAGTTAGGATTTCCTTTAGTCAGGACTTATAAGTAACCTACCTGACTACAACTTCCACTTTGAGGTTATGAAACCGGTGGACTACGTTTCTCGACTGAGTAATCTTTTCCGGGACTACGACTCTTTCTAACTTCCGTCCTCCCCTTGCCCTCCTGTCTCCTACTCTACCGACCTACCGTAGTGACTGATTTACCTGTACTCAAACTCGTCCGAGGGCCTCAACCGATACCTGTCCCTTCGGACCGTACGACGTCAGGTACCCCAGTGTGTCTCAACCTGTGCTAACTCACTGACTTGACTGACTTTTTGTGGGTTGATAGATTTCTGGACAGGGTGGTCTAAGGGACCTCGTGTCTCACGGAGTGAGGTTTGACTTAAGGGAGTCCTCCACAACTTTCAGTTGTCGACGACACCGTGTCACAAGTTAGAGACGTGTCCGTCTACCGTTTGCGGGAAGACAAGTCAGTGACCGTTACGTTAACCATTCACTGTTAAACACCAACTGTAACGAAACGGTCCGTTTCCCCCTGTGTCACCCGAGGATGCGACTCTTTGAAACACACGGTTGGATCCTCCTAAACTACTCCTCAAAATATCCTTATCAAGTACTCACCCCAACGACTATTTTAATCCGACACACGTCCCGGACTTGCGAAAATTAGAAGAGAGTCCACCGGAACTACTTGAGACCAAGGAAATTAGAACGAAGTCCACCAAAGAACTGATGAGAAGGGAACTAATCGTTGACAAACGATTAGTCCCTTCCAGTACCTCCGACCTCAGGGATGTTTACTCTTTATCCACTGTCTTTCTAAAGACACGGGTCCTCGAGGTGTCCCAGGACGAATCAAGGTATTGGATGGTTGTTGGTTTTAGGAACTCGATTAGTCTAAGAACGAAGGTCCGTAGACTTAACCCTTTCCTTTTCTAACTCTCACACACTCCTCCTCCTCTCGTAACTCTAACCTCCTCCTGTACCATTGGGGGAGGTCATAAGAACGGACCTCTTAGGGTACATATCTTCTTGGACCACCCGATATCAGGTATCCCAACGTCTCAGTCTATGCTGACTGCACTGAATCGTGTGTACACGTACACCCTTATTTTTGACTTTCCTGTACCTCCCCTTCTTGTCTTTTTTCAGTTTGGTACTCATTCTTCCATCATCCATTCATCCCCGTCTAACTTCGTTTTAAACATCCAATTTTTTTTTTACTATAAGTCCCGTTTTCATTCCTTACTTACGATCTCGCTCTTCCTTCGTCTGTCCTTCTTTCATCCTTTGTACAATTACCGTACTACGATTTACTATGCTCTGTTCTATCTGTCCGAGTACGTCAACCCCAGGAATCGAGCACGACGAAACCTAAGGTTTATTACCGAAATAAGAACAAAAAGACGAGATTTTAGATCGAGACGATTCCAAAGACGAGAAAACGCCAGTCTAATAACCGATACTGTCCAGGATCCGTATTTACCTCCATTGAATTTACTTATGGGGATAATTACCTCCATTGCAGTTACTTAGGACAAGGAGTTTTACTTTGTCAAAGTTCTCATACTCTTAGTTTTCCTGTACCAAGTCGGTGTCCTAAAAATATTCTTAAATACTCTAAAAATACTCTTAATTTGTTATTTACATTGTCTATATCGTTTATTTATGTTGTTTTATTGGTTATATACATTATTGTTTATATTTTTTTCTGTACCAATTAAGTCGTCGTTTGTAAAAATTTTTCTCCAAACTTTTAAGACTCGATTTTCCAAGTCATGTCCAGTTGATTAATCAAACCAATAAGTAAATAAGACAGTAAGAAAATAAGTAAGTTATTGTAAATAACTCGTGAATGATAAACGGTCCGTCACAATACACCATCCCTAGATAGTCACTGATTCAGTTTCAAATTAAGGTCACCTCATGTGTCTGTTATTCGTTCAGTTGTTAACGTGTCTTGTATAGATAACATTATTCACGGGGGTTTTCATCCTATTTCCTTACCTCTCACTACCCACACTAAATCTGTCCCAACGATCTCTTCCAAGAGTCTTCGTCACTAGTGTAAACTTATCCCTGAAATTACTCTATATAGGACGTCGACAGATGTGGATCTTATAACAAGGGTAAAGTCAAACGGTGTGTAATCCTTCTTAGATTAAACATTGAAAGAATTTACTCAATTTTACTCTCTTTAGCCCTCTTATCCCTTATTGGGTTTCGGTACAGTATACTTTTTTTAAGTGTTACAACCGTTACAACTCAGACCTTCTCTCTACCTTGAGTCCCCTTTACACTACCTAAAGAAATTTAATAAATTCCAGAGATACTTTCTCTGTGATCTAAACAAGACAAACCTCAAAACGACAACAAGTCAGTGAGTCAGTACAGACTGAGAAACACTGGGGTACCTGACGTCGTACGGTCCGTAGGGGCAGGAAGTGACAGAGGACCTCAAACGAGTTTGAGTACAGGTAACTCAATTACTATGGTTGGTTGGTAGAGTAGGAGACAATGGGCGAAGAGAAGGACGGGAAGTTGAAAAGGTCGTAGTCCCAGAAAAGGTTACTCAGTCGAGTAGCGTAGTCCACTGGTTTCATAACCTAGGAGTCGAAGTCGTAGTCAGGAAGGTTACTTATAAGTTCCAACTAAAGGAAATCCTGACTGACCAAACTAGAACGACAGGAGAACCCTTCTGAGAGTTCTCAGAAGAGGTCGTGGTGTCAAGTTTTCGTAGTTAAGAAACCACGAGTCGGAAGAAATGTCAGGTTGAGAGTGTAAACATGTACTGAGATACGGGGTTGGTCATTGCGACTTCTTTGACTTCAACTTGCCAAAATACTTCTGGATGTTCTGGAAAATCTTGATTGTGGGTTTTTTCTACAGGAAAAGTAATATCCCCTGACGTTACGTTTTCAACCTTCAGTCCTTTGTGGACCTCATTGTCCGTTTAAACCGGAACCTTACGTCTTACTTCGTCCCGTTTCTGATTATCTCAAAACGGTTCTTTTACGTGACCAGTATCGTTTGTGGGAGAAGGTTGTTGTGTTCTCTTCTGAGATGTGTACCTGAATTAGTCTACCAGTTGTGGCTTTAGTCTAACTAATATAAGAAAACGTCGGTTTCTACCTCTTCGAGATATGTCAGTCGTTTTTATTCTGACCCTCGNACTTGAGGAATAACGGTTTAAGTCTGAATTTAACTTCTTTCATCCCTTTTGCCGATCTGGTAAGTCCATACTGGATTTAGTTTAGGGAATACTAATATGTCACCTTCACTCTTTATCTAAATTCCCAGATCTAGACTATCTATCTCACGGACTACTTGATACCTTACTCCAAGCACTGTAACATGTCCTCTGTCCCTAGTTCTGGTAGGGGTACCTTTTCTTTACGTTTTTTCGTTTTACCGACAGACCCCTCCGGAATGTTTATCGACACTTTTCTTCTCTCCGCTTTTCGTTTCCTCTTTTCCTTTCTATATTCATAGACTTACGTCTCAAGGTTTCTTATCGTTCTTCTCTGTTCTTTCGGAAGAAGTCACTAGTTACGTTGCTTTATCTCCTTTTGTTGTCTTACCCTTTCTGATCTCTAGAGAAGTTCTTTTAATCTCTATGGTTCCCTTGTAAAGTACGTTTCTACCCGAGCTATTTCCTGTCTTTACCATACCTGGATTGTCTTCGTCTTCTGTAATTCTTCTCCGCCGTTTTTATGTACCTTCTTGACATGTTTTTTCTAGAAGTACTGGGTCTATTAGTACTACTACACTAGTGATTAGATCTCGGTCTGTACGACCTTACACTTCAGTTCACCCGGAATCTTTCGTAGTGATACTTGTTTCGATCACCTCCACTGCCTTAAGGTCAACTCGACAAAGTTTAGGACTTTCTACTACGACACTTTCACGACGTGAGTTATACGGTCGTTTAAACCTTTTGAGTCGTCACCGGTGTCCTGACCTTTTCCAGTCAAAGGTAAGGTTAGGGTTTCTTTCCGTTACGGTTTCTTACGAGTTTGATGGCGTGTTAACGTGAGTAGAGTGTACGATCATTTCATTACGAGTTTTAAGAGGTTCGGTCCGAAGTCGTTATGCACTTGG
>SJYO01052474.1:19156452-19228029 GCA_006410555.1 Capra ibex
CGAATGAGGAACCTTCCTTTCAATATTGGTTGGATCTATCATATAAGTTTTGTCTCTGTAATGAAACGACTGATTCCAGGCAGATCAGTTCCGATACCAAAAAAAGACACCAGTACATACCTACACTCTCAACCTGACACTTCTNGACTCACGGCTTCTTAACTACGAAAACTTGACACCACAACCTCTTCTGAGAACTCTCAGGGAACCTGACGTTTCTCTAGGTTGGTCAGGTAAGACTTCCTCTAGTTTGGACCCTAAAGAAACCTTCCTTACTACGATTTCGACTTTGAGGTCATGAAACCGGTGGAGTACGCTTCTCGACTGAGTAACCTTTTCTGAGACTACGACCCTCCCTAACTCCCGTCCTCCTCTTCCCCTGCTGACTCCTACTCTACCGACCTACCGTAGTGACTGAGCTACCTAGACTCAGACTCACTTGAGGCCCTCTACCACTACCTGTTCCTCCGGACCGCACGACACTAAGTACCCCAGCGTTTCTCAACCTGTGATGACTCGCTGACTTGACTTGACTTGATTAACCTTTTTGGTATCAAAACTGATATGTCTAGAAGTTTCATAACAGAGACGAAAAATTATGAGAAAGATCCAAACAGCATCAAAGAGAAGGTTACTCGGTCACAGGAAGATAAAGTACCGACGTTAAACCTGACATCCTATCTTCAATGTCCCACAATCGTTAGTCGATAATTAATTCATCTAATCCAAAAATCTCTATCCTTCTAACTGGTGAACTATTATTATTCCACCCCTATTCTACTTACCAATGTGAACTACCGGAAATTCTAGAAAACTTTCAGAAACTAAGATACTGAAATTATTACTGTTTTAATAATGGAGTGTTTTGTAGGGTAAGACACCGGAAAAGTGACGTCTTTTATCCTACACTTACTCTGTCGGTAGACATTCTTTCCACCCATCGTAGGGTACCTAGTTGTTATAAAGGGTTAAATAATGGTTTACAAACCAAAGAATTCCTTAAGTGATTCACTTAGGAGTTTTAGGTCCTTTAAGAAGGTAAATGTGTTTCTCGATCACACGTTCGAAGTAGTTACTGAAACCTTAGACCCGTTTTAAACCTGTGTAGTAGACCGACACTTTACTTATACACAATCGGATGAATCCCTTAACGAAAAGAGAAGAAACCCAAAGACATGGGGATGAAGGGAGAAACCGTCCAGAACAACGACTCAAATCCCCTTGACCTCGAATCAGGTCCTTGGATCGAGACGGAAATTCGGGTCCCCTGAGTCGAATGAGGGAGTGAATGAGAAGAAGGGCAACGACGTCCTTTCAGTAGTCGTGTTCGGGTGGCTCTTGAAGAAGGATGGGAACTACGGAGTCTTTTTTTTGAATTCTAGACCTGACTTTGGTCATAAGGGAAACTACGACTACCTCCTGTGGTGTAGGTTCGCTCTTGTTACCAAATCCACCTCAGGACCCAGAAAGAAAGGAAAAGGAATAAGTACAGTGATAGAGAGAAGTTATACTAAATTGTTTATGAAAAACCAATATCCCTTACACCTCTTGACATATTGTTATTCTGTCGAAAGGATGCACTGGGGGTTGGTGTAAAGGTGGAATCGCTGTCTCTTTGTCATTACGTTTGATTCTAAAAAGTGTTCTCTACATCACTTTCCAGATACTAAACTCCTTGGTTTTTTAGAGGGAGTCACGTACAATTCCTAACACTATATCCTTGTTAGACTAAACTTTGACCAATATCCTCGTCGGAGATAGATCAAACCTCTCCTCTCTCCTCTAAGACCTCAAGGAAGTATCCGAACGTTATCATCCAAGATCTTCGTAGGGAAGGTGACTTGTTATGACGGTGAGACATGGTTACTTGTGGGAGATTAACACGACAGGAAAGAAGAAGGGATCTTCGACTCCAACATCACGGACCAAGGTTATTGGGGGATGGGGATGGAGTGGGGGTGTGATCCTGGATGATTCAGTTGAAAGAAACAATTCCAAAAGGTGGCTGTTCCTAAAGTTCTCACTTCCCTCCATAAGTTTCCAGATGTGAGACTCCGTTGTCTTCTTTTACATGGGAGTCGAGTGGAAACGAAGTCAGACATTTTTTATATACTTCTTACTACCATTCCAGGAGAGAAAGTTTCGTTACGAAATGTTCTGTCGTTACACCCGTCCTCCCTGTTGGATACCCCTACTTACAACTCCCGTTTAGTTGTAGAGAGAACCTCCAAGGCCTCTGACAAAAAGACACATAGTACCTTCGGTTCTTGTCTATCTTCGGACTCACCAAGATCCGAAAACTAGAACAAATTTAGGAGTTTAAAGTTCTTTCAAGGTCGTATCACAAAGGGTTTGATGTAGTGGGTGGTGCAATGATCAAAACCAGTTACACAACAAACGGGATATTAAATGAATTACAAAAAGAAATTTTCGTAATAATAAAAAACCAAAGTAGGATTAATAACAGGATACAATAACAAGATACAGGACACAGGATTACAGGATACAATAACTGTAGTACCCAAACTATATGATTGTGTACCCGAAAAAAGAGGAGAATATGTAAATTAACTCCGAAGGAACCACCGAGTCTGTCATTTCTTAGGTGGACGTTACGTCCTCTGGACCCAACCCTTCTGAGGGACCTCCTCCCGTACCGTTTGGTGAGGTCATAAGCACGGTGGTACCTGTCTCCTCGTACCACCCGATGTCAAGGACCCCAATGTTTCTCAACCTTTACTGACTTCCTGTTTCGTGTCGTATGTAAATTAGTTTAAGTATTATTAATTTTAAATTTTACAAATGTATAGAGGGTTTGATGGGTCACAACACGTATAGTGTGAAACTCCTTTTGACAAGATTTTCCCGGTTTCCTATTCGACACTCAGAGTTTCCAGGTACTCAGAGGAACCCCGACTTCATCCTGTCACACCTTATCCAAACCCTATTCCATCCCCACGTTATTCTTACGAGGAGTGTTTGACAGTAAGTAAATCGTTGTAAATAGCCCGTGAATGATTCACAGCCTATAAATAGTTCGTGGTCATTATCGTGAAAGTCATGTATCCTATCTACCTACCGGTCCAGTGATTCCCGAAACAGATAATCATATTTGTTTCCGAATCCAAAATAGGTCGTTCACAAATACTGGGTGACTTCTTAAAGTCTCGTGACTTGAATGTAAACACATAATCAAATTAGTCACTCAGGGGTCTGAAGGGATCGGATACCGAGGTTCTATTCCAAGTAAAGAGGAGACCCCAAAGAAAGGAACTCGTTAAAGACTTTGAGGGTTTCCATACGAAGGGACAAGACGTTCCGGTAAGATCACCGTCGGTTGGTAGGAATCAAGGTTGTCAGTGTCGAGGTCTCCGTATACCCGTATAAAATGGTTGGGAATGGACCGAGGAAGTTCGTAGAGACGAGGAGGACCTGGATACGCGGTGGAGTGGGTGGATGACGGAGAGAATTGAGGGACACGAACTCACAAGTCAACACAGACTGAGAAACACTGGGAAACCTGACATCGGGTGGTCCGAGGAGACAGGTATCCTAAAAGGTCCGATCTCATAACCTCACCCAACAGTAAAGGAAGAGGTCCTCTAGAAGGACTGGGACCCTAACTTGGGTACAGAGAGTGTAGAGGACGTAACGTCCGCCTAAGAAATGGTGAATTCGGTAGTCCCTTCATGGGAGAATTGAGGGGTATATGTCGATTTGGATTTGACACCGTAATTTATTGTGAAGTATCTCTGAAGGGACCGTCAGGTGACCAATTCGAGACGTGAGGGTTACGTCCTCTACACCCAAACTAGGGACCGTCCCTTGATCTAGGGTGTGCGACGTCGCTTGTCGGTTTCGTCTTGTTTGTTTGTTTTGATTTTGGGTTTTGTGAAGTGTCTACGCCTGTTTTCAAGTTCCCACCGTCTCTCAGTAAATAGAACAAAATTTTCCCCGGTGAGACCCTGAAGGGACCACCGGGTCACCGATTCTCAAGTGTGAGGGTTTCGTCCCCCGAACCCAAGTTAGGACCCAGTCCCTTGATCTAGGGTGTACGACACTGATTCTGGGTCACGTTGGTTTGTTTATCTATAAATTTTTATTTATTTATTTTTCCCGGTGAGAATTCGAGTCGGAGTTGAGAGGGGAGGTAGGAGGTTCAAGGAAGTGTGAATGGTCGTCCGGGGGTCGTATAATAGGTAAGAACCCTCAGAGAGTCAAATGACCGTGGTAGAGACGGATCCGAGGGTTATGGAGATCGGGTGCTCTCCCCTTCTCCAACGAGGAAAGGGGATTCGGAAAAATAAAAGTCCGGGTCTTATTTATTCATCCTTGCAGATAAAGGAAGTTCCCTTTGAGATGTACCTTTCGTTCCAAACTCGAAATATTCGGTCTTTTCCGTTCGTATTATCATATAAATCATTTTGACCTCAATTTAGAGTTGACTATGGTATACGTCCTATAGTCGTCAAATCAAATTTAGGTATAATCTTTTTTCTCAAAGAGGTCCCAGATCTTAGATTAGACCTAATTTTAAAGAGACTAAAAGGTTCCGGTACTAAGACAATTCCATTGGGTTATTGGGTTAAATGTGAAGATTTGTCTTGTGAATTATAGAGTCAGACGTCTTAAAGAATCTTAATACCATTGAAATGTCAAAGGGAGTTCTTTTTACTTACCGACAAATGGGATACATAGACTTCCCGGTAATGACACGAAAAGGATTTACTAGATAACACTTCAACTACGTCACAGAGATGAAGTTCGGTTTCTCTTGGATCGTTCGGGAGGAAGGTAGGTATTACAAGGTATAAATGGTCCGTAGGTTTATTTTCCAATGTATCTTTTGACGAAACTACCCCCGATACTTCCGACCAATCCTCCGACAGGTTTTTTGTCTATCCTGGACTTAATTCCGTTATCGTCATCCTTATTCTTTTCTCTAAATTCTCTATAAATGTACCGTATTACGAAGTCTTATCTCCCCTCCCTACCCTTGTCCGGTTCGGGTTTGTCTCCTCAGGTTCTTCCCGACTTTAACTTTCTCTTAGACCTTTTTCACTATGACTTCGGTTTCCATCTTTGTCGAAGAATCAGTGTGAGAGTCTGTCCTCTTGACTTTTAGTTGTATATAAAATCCTTTCCCGATTCTCCTTAGACTTGCGTGTTCACTTTCATGGAATTGAATCATTCTCAATACACAGTTAGGGGACCTCTTCCCTTACCGTTGGGTGAGGTCATGAGAACGGACCTCTTAAGACACCTGTCTCCTCGGACCACCCGATAACAAGTACCCCGGCGTCTCAACCTGTGCTGACTCGTTGATTGTGTGTGTGTGTGTGTGTGTATTTGTGTGTTCACAGTTTTACCAGTGTCTACCTTAGTAAACTTTCCCACCCCAATCTATCCCTTCTAGGATTTGACCATCACAAAATTTCACACAGAACTACTTCCCTTCTTAATATTTGTTTCAACCCTTACCACCAGTCACCAGGTTTTGGATGGGAAGAACGAGACTCATTTCTGGTGGAAAGAGTGGGGAGGTTTACCCAGAGAAGTAAAAAGTGTAATACACAGGAGGGAACCCTTCAGGTAAAAGTGCTTCCACGGGACACGAAACAACGTCAGAGGTTCCTCAGTCCCTCGCTGGGCGGTTGAAGGGTCTACTAAACCCTTGGTAATTGGGAAAGTAGTGAGGACCTCTTCTTCGGGTGGTCTTGGCGTGGTCCTCTCTCGCTCAAGGCGTTACCTTCCCGGGTCGTCACCAAATATTTTTCGCGGTGACAGTAATTCACTTTTGTTTGGGATGTCCCGGGGGCGAAGAGGTTTCTGACTCCCCGGATGTCTTCAGCGGTAGATCCCGCACGGTTGGTTATTTTAAAGTAAGACGGGCGAGGCCCACACCCGACGGCCCACCGAACATCCCGCCCGTCCCCGATCGGGGGTCGACGATGGCCAGCGACATCCCCGCCTCTACGCTGAGGCCGCCCTTGGTGGCGACCGGGGCGGAGGAGGGCCAAACCCTTCCTCCTCTCCCGCACCGGTGCGGGGGCCCCCGCCACTCTCGCCGGCCGCGGCCCATCCCTCCCGCCCGGAAGAAAGGCTCACTGCCCTGGCGCCGGGTTGGCCGCGGTCTCATGGCCTGGCCGGAAGGACGTCGGAGAAGGCGAACGGCCGACGCCGCGGACCCTGCCAACGCCACCCAGACCCGCGACCCTTCAGCAGGTTCTACTAATTTTTTAAGCTGTTCTTCCTGCTCCTCAGACCATGCGGTCCCCGAGTCGGCGCTCCCGGGGAAGGGAAAGGGGGCGGGGCGGCGGTGGACGAGAGCCCCTGACGCTTGGACCCCCGCACCCGCGGCCACACGGTCCCCCGACCTCAAACTCGGGCCGGGGAGGAGGCTGGGGCGAGGCGAAGTCGGCCCCCGGACGGGGATCGGGGAGGGGGTCCCGAGGCCTCGGAGGGAAGTCCAGCCGCGCGAGCGCGCGCCGGCGGGCGCGCGGCGGAGCCCGACGAGCCGCCGGGGCGGGGGTCGGGGGGAGGAGACCGCGGCGGCGAGGAGCCTCGGCGGAAGAGGAGGCGGCCAAGCGGACCCCACCCGAACGGGTGGTTTCTCCGCCCGGGTGCCGTCCACCGCCTCCCTCACTCACACGCGAACGCTCTCCGCCCCCAACCTACCCCACCCCACCCCCGCCCCACGACTATCACATGCCGGGCCTCACCCAGACCCCAGCTGGCCTGACACACACACATACTTGAAACACCACGAACATGGAATGTCAGAGGGACCCCTGGAGACGCGACAGGCGAAGGGACCCCCGTTCCGACAAGGCACCATGGATCGAGTAAATTATGAGTTCGTAGGTTTTCACTCAACGTAGGACTATGGGTAGAAACTAGGTCTCATTTACTCCGTCTATCGGTTCAGGGGAGTTTTTTTTTTTTTTTTTTTTTCTTTTCAGAGTCACTAACTATCGACGAGAGTGTTTCGCACCAGCTCCCAACCCAATCATTTGGAGATACCGGGGAAGTTTCGAACTGCGCATAGATTAAGAGACTATTTGAGAAGACGGAGGGTCGTTTTACAATCTTTATGTGTTTTATCACGAAAGGACATCCCTTTAGGCTTCTCGGAATGGTGTTAGATTTAGACTCAACACACCTGTACCGTCTATAAACATTGTAAGTATATTTTTATTCCGTCCGGTTCTTCTGTTCCATGAGTAAAATCCATCTCAAAGACATTTTCTCTTCATGTCCTAGAATGTCCTATCGTCTGTCTCGATTACAGTCTCAGTTTTTCTAAAATTAGTTAAACATACGTATAATCATTACTAATAGTGACATTATAGGTTCACCTGTGGAGCGTATCCACTCTAAAGAGTTCGTAAATTTTGGGAAGAATCTTTCATTTATGTAGACACATACGGTCGATAATTTCTGTAAAAAAGGGGGTATTATATCCATCACCGAGGTTAGGAAAAGCCGTAGACCTCTTCTCACGACAGAATGTTCTCCATACCGAACCTTCATATCACACAAAAAAGAAAAGACAAGGTAAAATCTTACCCCTGTCTCGTGGACCTTAAGATACTAGGTTTTATTCTTAATTCCTTACATTGACTCAAGTCTCTTATATATGACCTCCCTTTTTTTTTTTTTCTCCCCAATGAACAGTATCCTTTCAGACCTCAAATATCTTTACGTTTGTAAACATCTGAGACAGTGTACAACTCTTAAAATTCATTTTATTCCATCCTCCACAAATCACGTTCCAAAAACTTCCTTCAATATCTATGATTCGAGCAACATAATTTTACTACATCCATTTATAACTTTAAGAATCTATTTCAGGTGTTCAACTTCACCCTCTGAATTCCCTCACTCATATCTTACCTTTTAGTGTAGACTATTAAATAATATATGGTATTATTTACCTTTTGATATTCGATTTAATAAACCTATGATACTAATTTTATATATTATCAGGATTTTGTATATATATTAGCAGAAGTAAAATAAACTAACAGATATTAGACACTATCTTTTATATATATCGTCACAAAAAACAAAGGCGTCCGAGCATATAAGTTACTTTGCGGGTAGTTAGGTTCTTCTACAAACGTATAAGAATGTTTCTAAGAAATGAATGACTTGGTCCATTTAATGACACTAAAAGGAGTCTAAACATAGAATCTTATCTTTATGTATGACACGTCACTTCAAAAAAGATCTTTCACATTAATAATTAAAAAATTATTAAGTGAATTAAAATCTTAAACGTCACAAACTAATTACATCATTATACATTTTAAAGAACACCTGTTCCTCATACTGTATATGAAGAAAGAATAAGTACTCCATGGTTTAGTCGATTCGTGTGTCATGTTAGAGTTGTAACTAAACTTAAATTGTTCATAATCAATTATAAGTTTGTACAACAAATCCATACAAGTGTCCAGAAATACAGGGAGGTTTTTATAAAAATTTTTCGAATCTGTTTAAGATCTATCTGTAAAATAGGAAAACACTCCCATATAATTACAAAATTTCGAAAGTAAAATTATAAGTTTAATTCCTTATATTCGTCCTTATAACAAAATAACATGAAGTGAAATAACTTAAAAAAAAAAAAAAATGTTTAACTTACAAACACCGTTGGGACATAACAATCTACTACCAATCGTAAAAAATCGTTATTTCATAAAAATTCAATTCCAAACATGTAACAGAAATAAATCTGTATTACGATAACGTGTTTTATCTGATCACATCATATTTGTAAATATACGTTGTAAATATACATATTTACATATTTAAATATACATATCTATTATATTGTAATATACGTGACCCTTTGGTTTTTTAAGGACACTACATGAAATAATATTATAAATAAAATAGCGGTACCAGACCTTGACTTGGATGTCATAGACGTTCCATACGGAGACAAACAAATACTAAAAGAATCATACCAAGACCCGAATTGACAAAACACGAAATACAGCAAAAGAGATTTACCCCTAATACTATTTCGACAAAATCTGTTACCATTACTAATTTACTATGTCATTTACACTTCGTGGCTTTTATCAACACCTGTGCCGTAAGTCTTTATCATAAGTAAGTCAGTAAGTCGTATATATAAATAATACATGGACGACACAGGATACGTGTCCCCTATATCGTCTGTTTTGGCTGTTTTTAGTACTTTGTATCTAGGATGAAGAAGAACACACACACACACACACATACAAAAAACAACAACAAGAACAAAAAATAACGAAGTCTGACTTTTTAGAGTACTTTACAGATCCTGGAATCTTTTACACTAAAACAAACAATCCAAGTATATGTGTGTGTACACATACACGTGGATATATATATGGAGTCCACCAAATATATACCATGTTTCTTGTGACACCAAAGGTTGAACTTAAGGTACTCTGAAAATTGAACCGATGCAAAGTACTGGCTCTATTTCAAAACATCAAACGTTTACTTCCGACTTGTTGTTCAGGTACGAAAATAAATAAATAAATAAATAAAATTAAATTAAAATAAAATCAAATGTTATGACATAACCAAAACGGCATGTAGTTGTACTTAGGCGGTGCCCACATGTACAGAAGGGTTAGGACTTCCAGGTACGAAAATTTATTTTATATAGATAAGTGTTTGTATATAGGAGAACACCATAATAACCTTTGTAAATTCCGTTTCAATCAAACTAAATTGAAAAGTACCGTGTGTAACACAGGTTTAACCGATTGAGGTCAGTCGTTCGTATCGAAACTCATTTCGACCAGATCTCATCGTATATAAAAATATAACTGGTTATGACGAAACTACCCGTTGGGTACAACTTTGTATTGATAGAACTACTCCTTCAATGGGTGCATCAGACTACTTGTGACTGTTGATCCACTTGTCTAAAGTCTTGGAATTGGAATAGAAAACGGATTAAGTACCATCAAGAAATGCCTTTTAATGAAAATTTAAAGATGGTCTCAACTGTGTAGGTATATAAAAACTCAAAGTTCAGTCTTTCATCCCTGAATTCCACAGAAAGTAGGATTTGATAGGTGCAAAAAGTAGTTTTAAATCCAAATAAGAATGTGGATACTGTTTATCTAACTTCTGATCAACATAAAAAACACTTTCGACTTCGGGACTTTTTACTACCTCGGATTGTATAATATATCCTAACGAAAATTACTTCTTTAATTTATAACTTTACCATTACAGAGTCCACCAGACACCAGACGTCACAAACTGATAATTATTATATACAATAGATTGTGGAATGATGAGTTTTCATACACCAAGGGTCTAGTCATCGTAAGTGTAGTGACCCTCGATTAAACTTTACCTTTTAAAATCCAAAGTGTGGTCTCGGTTACTTAGTTTTAGACATAAAATCCTTCTAGGAGTCTACTAGATAATTTGTATAATCTCAAGACTAGGTTTCTTACAAAAATCCCGGAACTCGGTCATAGAACTCTACATAACCGTCGGGATGTTCGGAAAACATAATCGGGATATTCGGAAAAACATATTAGACTAAGGACGGGAAAACCAACCAGGGAAGAATGGTACAAAAGACACTAAGGATATCAAGTAATGTCAAATTATAAATAATACGAGGATACTATCCAGTCCGAAACGTGACCTGTAACCTAATATCTTTACATCCTCCATACTATAGGCAAGAATCCGACACATTGTTATTGTAGAACAAGACTGATTCTTGAGTTGAAGCAAAAGATAGAGGACATTTAGAGTCAACAAGTCTCTTAAATTTTATCAAGTACGATTTTCCAATCTCTGGTGACAAGATCTTGAAAATATCGTATCACACACTATTGCTTAATAAAATTTATTCCTTACCTATTTACCGGTACACCCAAGTATTTAATTTTCAGTCTTTTTATTGTTTCCGTGTCACAAATATCTCTAAAAAAAAGACCCAAGATTTTCTAGAAACGTCTTTATTACCCTTTTTAGGAAAAAAAAAGAACAAATTCTTTAACAAAATTAAATTTAAATGAAATTTAATGAATCCCACTTGTGAAACCTTGATGTCTTCGGTGTCTTCGGAAGAAACGTTACTGAGCTGACAAAGTCAGATTACTACATTCAGAAAAAAAAATTAAGAAATCTGATTTTTACGAGAAAAACAAAAGGAACCCCTTTGAATCTCATCAGGTTTACTCCCTTCCAACGAATTTTACAAATTTTGATAAATTTTTAACAAATAGAAGTATTTTGAATATTTACGAATAATTTCTTGTGTCCTTTTACTTTCTTACTTTCATATAACAAATTTCGACGAGTGAGTGTCTAGACGGTACGTCAGTACTTTTGACGATTATAGGTCGGAGAGCGTACTGTGACGTGTCTACCTGACCATATCTTTAGTCACCTGTATCGATAGAGTAGAGGATTTGAGAGTCAGTCCAAAGACCACCCGGACCCCAAAGAGAACCGTCAACTCTTCTCAATCTACGTCTCACCCCTTCTCCTACTCCTCATCCCTTTTCTTCTCACTCCTGTCTGACTCCGACGGTCGTGGGGGCACAGACAGAGAGTAAGGGAAGCTGGTGGGATTGAAAGTTCGCTTTGTCGACACGAAGTAAAGGTAGGAGGTAACGCCGTGTATAAAGGAAAAACGGGTCGAGACTGAGTCTGGGTAGGTCTCTTCCCCTAATACCTTAGACATAAAGACAAAAGACAATTGTATCTAACCAGTTTGACACGTCAGGAAAACCATACAAAACGTATAGTTGTGTCCGGTATAAAACACAACTCCTGAAATACCCTAAACTCAGACCAATACACAGATCTATTACTCGTCGAACCCCTAATCCAGAAGTCCTTGTAGTCGTCTGGGAAAATTCCGTTCACAGAGTCCCCTTCAGCGACATGTAAGAAGTCCGTTTCCTCAGACTAAAGGAGTCTGTCTCATACCTCCTGACGAAAGTGAACGGTACCTTCGGACCTCCTTAAATCTCCAAGTCCCATCAGTCTAAGTAGTCTTAGACGGGGACACAGGGGTAAGGTCAAAGGTCCCGGGGTGAGGAAGAAAGAGTTAATCCTACGATTGAAATTGTATTTTACAGGGTGTCTTCCACTTAACTTAAACGTAAAATAAGTCAGTGGACGTCCCATACGAAAAGTCTTTAGAGTCCGGACACGGGTGTACTGTACTCCGAAAGACAATTCCGTAATACCTGCAAAGATCCGGACTGTATCTGGAATCCGACACAAATACCAGATCCCACTAAAATTACAAGAGTGGAATCGTAAAAGAAAATGGTTCAAGTGGTCACATGAATCTTCCTTGATGGGGTGACCAGGTCGAGTAAAAATGTCGTCAGAAGACACCATCGTCGATCAACTACTGGGTTTCGAAACAGAAGACATCCAGGAACTAGTATGAACAGACGTAACCACTAAATTCACAAAACGGTGACGCACGGTTCCTGCTGATCCTAGGAAAAATAGTGACCTCTGTCTTAGTCATTACGGAAAATAGTTTAGTCTTTCTTAAAATGAATTTAAATTAGCATCTCATATATCAGAAAATACTGAAAAGACAGAACAAAGAAAATGAATACCGAAAACTCTAACTAAGGTCAAGAACACACATAGTCATCAAATAAGTAAAAACAACGACTCATCATAAGGTAACATACCTCCATTCATTAGAATTGATAAATAGGTAATTGGTCAATTACCTATAAACCGAATAAAGATCAAATATTTATATTTGTTTCGACGATTTTGATGACTTCATGTTCAGACACACACCTGGATAATTATACAAAAGTAAAAGAAACCAATTATAGACCTTCACCGTAAGAACCCAAATGTAAAGGACTTACTACTTATACAATTAGTACATAATTCGTTTATATACGACTAAACGGTGGACAAATAAAAGAAATCATTCTTCTTTTATTTGTAGAAGACAAATGTAGAAAATAGACAAAAAAAAAATTTAGTCCAACAAATAGAAGACGAATAACTCAACATCCACGAGAAACATAAAAGACTTATGTTCTGGAAGTACTCTATCCATAAAACATTTATAAAGGAGGGTCGGACACCGAACTGAAGAGTAAATGAGTGATGACGTAAAAAATTTTTATATGAAATGTTTATCATTTTAGGTGGGAAAAATCCCATATCAAAATACTCAAAACCGTTTAAATATGTCATCATAATTAGTTCTAAATCTTGTAAAGGTAGTGAGGTTTTTCAAAAGATAATATACTAAATAAGGATGGTAGGAGTCTGGATCCTTTGGTCATTAGAGAAAAGAAAGGAATATCAAAACGAAAGGTCCTTCAGTATTCTTACTATAATATGAAACTTATAGTATGAAGTAGTATATATACTTCGAAAAACTTAGAGGAAAAGTCCGTGAATCGTATTGAGTAAATTCTAAACAGGTACAAAAACAAACAACTAAGGAAAAATAAAGTAACACCATAAACAACATATCTACATGGAGTCAAACAAATAAAAACGTGGTCGATATCTTATAAACCAAACAGTGGCAAAAAACTACCGATCCTTATTGCAACGATATTTGTAAGTACATATTCAAAAATTTGTATCAAAAATAAAGAGAACCCATTTATGGATCCTCACCTTAATGACCCAGTATACCATCCACATCTCCGAAGGGACCACCGAGTATATCATTTCTCAGACGGACGTTACGTCCTTTACCCACAAACTAGGGACCTACCCCTTCTAGAGGACCTCTTCCCACACCAACCGATGGGTGAGGTCATAAGAACGGATCTTTTAGTATATCTGTCTCCTCAGACCGTCCGATGTCAGGTACCCCAGTGTTTCTCAACCTGTGCTGACTCGTTGAAGTGAAAGTGCAAGTATATAGAAGATACTACTTCCTAGACTAGTATAGAAAACGAGTAAAAATTATTAAACCAACATATAAAAGAAAGACGACTTAAAACTTTCCAGAAAGACATAAGACCTATGTTCAGGAAATAGTCTACAAAAGGTTTATAAAAGAGGGTCGGATATAGAATAAAAAGTAAAAGAATTGGAAATTTTCTTGTCTTCAAAATTTAAAACCACTTCAGGTCAAATAGTCCAAAAAGAAGAAGGACAATACCTAACACGAAAACTACACATAACATCTTTAGAAACACATTGGGTTTCAGTGTCTCTAAAAGACGATACGAAAAAAGAATCTATAATACATCAAAAACACAGAATTTTAACGACACACTAGTAAAACTCAATTAAAAATGTGTACTATACTTCACTTCCTCCTTAAAGAAAAGTAGAGGAAGGAGAAGAAGTGGGGCAGGAGGTAAAGGAGGAGGAGAGAAAAAGAATTGTTCAAGATGACCTTATTAACGAATAGTTATACCTCCTTCTTCCTACTCCTTCTTATTATTACTAACACAATGTGACCGTGAAATGAAAAAAAAAAAAGGATATACAGACAAGAATAAGGTCTTAGTATGATAATGACAGCGAATTTTTTTATTATTAAAATAAGTAAAGAAATAAAAACCGACGTGACCCAGAAATAACGAGACACGCTTGAAAGAGATCAGCACCGTCCGCCCCCGATGAGAAGTGACACGACGTACCCGAAGAATAACACCACCGAAGGACAGCACCTTGTGTCGAGATCCTGTGTGCCTGAAGTCATCAACACCGTGTATCCGAGTCATCGACACCGAGTACCTGGGACCTCACGTGTCCGAAGTCATCAACATCGTGCACCCGAGTCATCAACACCGAGAACCCGAGGTCTCGTACCCGAAGTCATCAACACCGAGTACTCGTATCAAAGAGGCTACGTATACCTTAGAAGGACCTAATCCCTAGTTTGGACACACGGGACGAGACCGTCCGTCTAAGAATAGGTGACTCGGTGGTTACTTCAGGACGACGAAGACGACGATTCAGTGAAGTCAGTACAGGCTGAGACACGCTGGGGTATCTACCGTCGGGTGATGCGAGGGGACAGGGACCCTAAGAGGTCCGTTCTTGTGACCTCACCCAACGGTAAAGGAAGAGGTTACGTACTTTCACTTTTCACTTTCCCTTCAGCGAGTCAGTACGGGCTGAGAATCGCTGGGGTACCTGACGTCGGATGGTCCAAGGAGGCAGGTACCCTAAAAGGTCCGTTCTCATGACCTCACCCGACGGTAACGGAAGAGGTCACTTCAGGATGACATCGAAATATCAAGTAAAATTTAGTCCATCACGTACAAAAGGATAAAATAATAAAAAAAGAAAAAGTTTTAAAAAATTGAATTGAAAAATTTTAAATAAAAATTAACCTTCTTTTAACGAAATACTACAATACCAAAGACGGTATGTTGTTACGTCTAGGGGATATTAAATGTATATATAGTGGAGGGAGAACTCGGAGGGAGGGGAGGAGGGTAGAATGGGGAGATCTAGTAGTGTCTTACGGACCGACCTAAGGTACACAATGTCTCGTTGAAGAAGTCAAGTCCAGTCAGTGAGTCAGCACAGACTGAGAAACGCTGGGGTACTTAGCGTCGTGCGGTCCGGAGGGAGAGGTAGTGGTTGAGAGCCTCAAGTGAGTCTGAGTACAGGTAGCTCAGTCACTACGGTAGGTCGGTAGAGTAGGAGACAGAAGGGGAAGAGGAGGACGGGGGTTAGGGAGGGTGGTAGTGTCAGAAAAGGTCACTCAGTTGAGAAGCGTACTCCACCGGTTTCATGACCTCAAAGTCGAAATCGTAGTAAGGAAGGTTTCTTTAGGGTCCCGACTAGAGGAAGTCTTACCTGACCAACCTAGAGGAAAGAATGGTCGATAGATAAAATGTGTACCATTACATATATACAGATACGATGAAAGAGGNGCGTACTCCACCGGTTTCATGACCTCAAAGTCGAAATCGTAGTAAGGAAGGTTTCTTTAGGGTCCCGACTAGAAGTCTTACCTGACCAACCTAGAGGAAAGAATGGTCGATAGATAAAATGTGTACCATTACATATATACAGATACGATGAAAGAGGTAAGCAGGGTGAAGGGGAAGGGGGTGACACAGGTGTTCGACGAAAGGATGTAGACACAGAGGTAAGGAAGAGACGTTTATCCAAGTAACTATGGTAAAGAGATATAAGATAGATATACGTAAGTCAAGTCAGTTAAGTCAACGAGTCAACACAGGTTGAGAAACGTTGGGGTACTTGACGTCGTGCGATCCGGAGGGACAGGTAGGTGTTGAGGACCTCAGGTGGGTTTGGGTCCAGGTAACTCAGTCACTACAGTAGGTTGGTAGAATAGGAGACAGCAGGGGAAGAGGAGGACGTGAGTTAGAAAGGGTCGTAGTCTCAGGAAAGGTTACTCAGTCGAGAAGTGTAGTCCACCGGTTTCATAACCTCAAAGTCGAAGTTGTAGTCAGGAAGGTTACTTGTAGGTCCTGACTAGAGAAAATTCTACCTAACCAACCTAGAGGAACGTCAGGTTCCCTGAGAATTCTCAGAAGAGGTTGTGGTGTCAAGTTTTCGTAATTAAGTAAGGTCACTTGTGGGTCCTGACTAGATGAAATCCTACCTGACCAACCTAGAGGAACGTCAGGTTCCCTGAGAGTTCTCAGAAGAGGTTGTGGTGTCAAGTTTTCGTAGTTACGTAATATACGTAATTATATACGATAAACAAAAAGAGAAAGACTGAATGAAGTGAGACATATTTGTCCGAGACCCAAGTAAGTAGAGTGACCCTGAATGAGTTTAAGTAAGAAAAAATACTGACTCATCATAAGGTGACCCCACACACACACATATACATATGTGGTGTAGAAGAAATAGATAAATGGACACCTACCTGTAGATCCAATCAAGGTATAGGATCGACAACATTTATCACGACGACACTTGTAACCCTATGTACAGAAAAAGTCAATACCAAAAGAAACCCACATACAGGTCATCACCCTAACGACCCAGTATACCATCAAGATAAAAATCAAAAATTTCCTTAGACATATGACAACAGACATCACCGATATATTTAAATGTAAGGATGGTTGTCACGTTCTTCCAAGGGAAACTAGGTGTAGGAGAAGTCGTAAAACCCAGAAGGGACCACCGAGTCTTCCATTTCGCAGATTTCGCAGACGGACGTTACGTCCTCTGGGCCCAAGCTAGGGACCAAGCCCTCCTAGGGGATCTCTTCCTTTACCGTTGGACGAGGTCATAAGAACGGACCTCTTAGGTTACCTGCCTCTTCGGACCATCCGATGTCAGGTACCCCAGGGTGCTGAAGTAAAAGTGAAAGAGGTCACAAATAACAAACATCCAAAAAACTACTACCGGTAAGACTAACTACACTCCACTATGGAGTAACATCAAAACTAAACGTAAAGAGATTATTAATTACGACAACTCGTTGAAAGGTACACGGAGAACCGGTAGTCAGTCAAAGAAAATTTATTAACAAAACCGAGAACATTCAAGAAACGTAAGGATATAAGTAAAATTTAGTCGAAACATATGCATACACTTTCGGTGAGTCAGTAAAGGTTGAGAAACACTGGGGTACCTGCCATCGGACGGTCGGAGGAGACAGGTACCCTAAAAAGGTCCGTTCTTATGACCTCACTCATCGGCAAAGGAAGAGGTTCCCTAGAAGCACTAAGTCCCCAACTTAGACCCAGAGGACGTAACGTCCGTCTGAGAAATAATAGACTCGGTGGTCTTAGTCGAATAGATGAATACAATTTTTTTTTTTTTTTTGGACGATCTTACAACTACCACTAACGTAACTGAGATTTCTAGTGAAACGATTTGATAAAGTTATTTTAAAATGTTTTTCTAGCCAAACTCCTCTTAAGTGTAATGTAATAACTCAAAAGATAAGGTATCGGTACCATATATAAAGGGAAATATGTTCAGAGATTAAAGACAGTCGTCACAATATCGAAAGTCGTGTTTTTAGAATTTGTATAAAATACTTTAAATAGGGACTTCATCAATTACAAAAATATGATAACGTAAACATAACAAAATCCATGAGATATCTTTAATTTATCTAAAAAACATATAACTAGACAAAGGACACTAAAACAATTTAAATAAGGAAGATCGTCATAAAACACTCTAAGGAATCCTAAATGAAAAAAGTCAGACTTACTCAAAATAAACAAAAAGAATGGAATTATAGAAGAACGTGACACTATGTCATACTTTACCTTCACCACCATCTCCTATAGGAACAAAACGAGGACTAGAACCTTCCTTCCACAAATTAGAAAGTCGTAATTTAACTACGATCGCGAATTCAAAAGGTACACACAAACACGAACCAACGAGTCAGAGCAGACTAAGAAACGCTGGGGTATCTGACATTGGGTGGTCCGAGAAGATAGGTACCTTAAAAGGTCCGTTCTTATGACCTCGTCCAAAAGTAAAGGACGAGGTTCTCTGGAAGGGTTTGGTCCCCTAGTTTGGATGCAGAGGACGTAGAGGACGAAACCGTCCGTCTAAGAAATGGTGACGTGATGGACCCTTCGGGGATTCAAAAAGTCCAACTCCTTCAGCAAAAGAGAAGAATCAAACGATCCTCCCAAAAACAAACAAACAAACAAAAACAAAAACATCTACCCACAACTTAAAACAGTTTACAAAAAAGACATAGATAACTTAATTAATACCAGAAAGAAAAATCAAATAATTATACCATTCTACGTAAATAAACAAAAGGACCTTTTATATTTTAGAAACAAAAGACAATTTTGAGTTTTAAACTTTAATTAAAACTCATACACCAACACTTTATTATAAATGGACATTAAAAAAGAATACAAAAACAAACCTAAACCATAAACCCATTACGACCGAAGTATTTTACTTAACTATTCATAATAAAGGAGAAGAGGAGAACGTCTCAAAACATCTTAGTAATAAGAAAAGAGAGAGATATAAATAAACAATTAAAAACCAACGTGACCCAGAAGTAACGACACGAGTCCGAAAGAGATCAACACCATTCGCCCCTAATGAGGAGTCACGTCACGTGTCGGAAGAGCCACGTCACGTGTCGGAAGAGTAACGTCACCGAAGAGAACAACGCCTCGTGTCCGAGATCCACTTCTGCGAAGTCATCAACGTCGTGAGCCGAAGTCATCAACACCGAATGTCTGAATCAACGGGGTTCCGTGCACCTTAGAAGGGTCTGGTCTCTGACTTGGGAGTAGGAGACGTAACCGTCCGCCTGAGGATTGTGACCGACCCGGTGGGGATCAGGATATCTTAGTAATAATTAAAAAGGACTTTACAAACAGCCTTAAGCGATAACTTTCGTAGACGTGACACCATTCCAAAAACTATTATTAAAATTTTCCTTTGTCTACCATAATAAGGCTAATAAAAAGAAGAACTCACTGGAGACCATCAAACACAGAAAGTTCCTTAAAGAGGTAAAACAAATGTAACAACTTGAAGTGACCGATTTTGACAAGAATTATAAAAGAATAAGAAAATTCCCAAACATCTTAGACAACTATGAAGAAAAAAGTGAAACTACAACATTTTCCAGTTCGTCTTGTTTGTTTCATATATTATTCTACCATCTATATCTGGGTTTATATAGTAATAACGTAATTTACATTTACTTATTGTGTTGTAAATGTCTTTAACTGACATGTGACTCGGTATTTTATTCTGTTTTGTTTAAGGTTTACTTACTTTAGTACATAGAACACAAGAGTAATGGAACCTAATTACAACCTTTAGTTATTATTTTCTCATTGACCGATCCAGAAGGGACCACCAGGTTACCAATTCTTAGATGGATGGTTACGTCCCCTGTACCCAAGACTAGGGACCAGGTCCTTCAAGGATGTACGACACACCTTTGATTCGGATGAACGACGTTGACGACTTCGGACGTACGGAATCTCGGGGACGAGGTGTTGTTCTCTTTGGTGGTTCTACTCTTCCACCACGTGACGTGGACCTCTCATCCGGGACGACGGGCATGGACCCCTTTCGGGTACACGTCGTCACTTCTGGGTCTCGTCGGTTTATTTATGTATGAAAAATTTTTCTCATTGAGCTACTAAGTGGTATACAAAAACTATAATTATTATGTAAAGACCCTTAGGAAACCACCAGGTCACCAATCATAAAACACAAAAGTGCCGACTCCCACGTTCAAATTAGGGACCGACCCCTTGATTCTAGGACGTTCGGTATTCTGAATTTTTTTTTTTTTTTTGCGTGCACAGACAAGACAAAGATCGACACTACTTCCCCGATCTAAAAGGGACGATGGTTTTTACGGATCTTTTTTCATACACACACACACACACACACACACACATAGGGTGTGTCATCAAAAGGTCTATAATCTAATTGTTTTTAAGGTCCTAATACTATACTTCTTTTTGGTTACGAATATGATCAAGTAAAGGAACCCCGTCTAATGTCCAGAGTCTAATCCCCAACAATCAACAAGTCGTCGAATCAGTAGAGGTTGAGACGTTGGGGTACCTGAAGTCGTACGGTCCGAAGGACACGAAGTGATAGAGGGTCTCAAACAAGTTTGGGTATAGGTAACTCAACCACTACGGTAGGTTGGTATAGTAGGAGACAGAAGGGGAGACGAGGACAGCATTTAGAATATATCGTAGTCCCAGAAAAGGTCACTCAACCGAGAAATATAGTCCACCGGATTCATAACCTCGAAGTCGAAGTCGTAGTCAGGAAGGTTACTTTAAAATCCCAACTAAAGGAAATCCTAACTGACCAAACTAGAGGTACGATAGTTTCTCTGAGACTTCTCAGAAGAGGCCGTGGTGTCAAACCTTCGTAGTTAAAAAACCACGAGTCGGAAGAAGTACCAGGATGAGAGTGTAGGTATGTACTGATGACCTTTTTGGTATCGAAACTTATATACTTTGAAAAAGACGTCTCGCTCCAGAGACGAAAAATTGTGTGATTCAAACAGTATCGAAAAGAAAGTTCCTTGTTCAAAAAATAAAAAAAAAATTAAAACACCGATGTCATTGACAGGTGTCATTAAGACCTCTGGTTATTTTATTTTAGATGGTACCAAAGGGGTAGATAAACGGTACTTCACTATCTTGGTCTACGGTATAAGAATCCAAAAGCTTACAACTCAAAATTCGGTCGAAAAAGTGAAAGGAGAAAGTGGGAGTAGTTCTCCGAGAAATCAAGGAGAAACGAAAGGTGTTAATTTTACCATAGTAGACGTATAGGCTTCAACAACTATAAAGAGGGTCGTCAGAACTAAGGTCGAATGCTAAGTAGGTCGGGTCGTAAAGCTTACTACACGAGTCGTCTTATGTGTCTTCTTGATATGTTTTTTCTAGAATCACTGGGTCTATCGGTGCTACCACACTAGTGAATGGATCTCGGACTGTAGAATCTCACACTTCAGTTGACCCGGAATCCTTCGTAGTGATACTTGTTTCGATCACCTGCACTACTTTAAGGTCAAATCGATAAAGTTTAGGATTTTCTACTACGACAATTTCACGACGTGAGTTATACGGTTGTTTATACCTTTTGAGTCGTCACCGGTGTCCTGACCTTTTCTAGTCAAATGTAAGGTTAGGGTTTCTTCCCGTTACGGTTTCTTACAAGTTTGATGGTGTGTTAACGTGAGTAAAGTGTACGATCGTCCCAGAAAAGTTTGCTCAGTCGAGAAGTGTAGTCCACCGGTTTCATAATCTCAAAGTCGAAGTTGTAGTCAGGAAGGTTACTTATAACTCCTGACTAAAGGAAACCCTAACTGACCAACTTAGAGGAACGTCAGCTTCCCTGAGAGTTCTCAGAAGAGGTTGTGGTGTCAAGTTTTTGTAGTTAAGAAACGACGAGTCGAAAGAAATCTCAGGTTGAGAATATAGGTATGTACTGATGACCTCTTTTGTATCGGAACTGATCTACCTGGAAATAACCGTTTCACTACAGAGACGAAAAATTATACGACAGATCCAACCAGTATTGAAAAGAAGGTTCGTCATTCGTAGAAAATTAAAGTACCGACGTCAGTGGGAGACATCACTAAAACCTTGGGGGGGTTTTATTTCAGACGACGACAAAGGTGTCAAAGAGGATAAACGACACTTCACTACCCTGACCTACGGTACTAGAAAACAAAAGACTCACAACTCGAAATTCGGTTGAAAAAGTGAGAGGAGAAAGTGGAAGTAGCTCTACGAGAAATCAAGAAGAAACGAAAGGTGGTATTCCCACCATAGTAGACGTATAGACTCCAATAACTATAAAGAGAACCTTTAGAACTAAGGTCGAACACGAAGTAGGTTGGCTCGCAAAGAGTTCTGCATGAGACTTACATTCAATTTATTCATCCCACTGTTATATGTCGGAACTACATGAGGAAAAGGATAAACCTTGGTCAGACAACAAGGTACAGGTCAAGATCGACAACGAAGATTTGGACGTATGTCTAAAGAGTCCTCTGTCCAGTCCACCAAACCATAAGGGTAGAGAACTTCTTAAAAGGTGTCAAATAACACTGGGTGTGTCATTTTCGGAAACCGTATCAGTTATTTCCTCTTTGTCTAAAAAAGACCTTGAGAGAACGAGAAAACTATTAGGTCCTCTACAACTGTTAAACTAGAGACCAAGGAGACGGAAAAGATTTTGGTCGAACTTGTAGACCTTCAAGTACCAAGTACATAACGACTTCGGACCGAACCTCTTAAATCTCGTAATAAAACGATCGTACACTCCACTCACGTTAACACTTCATCAAACTCGTAAGAAAACGTAACGGAAAGAAACCCTAACCTTACTTTTGATTAGAAAAGGTCAGGACACCGGTGACGACTCAAAAGATTTAAACGACCGTATAACTCACGTCGTGAAAGTGTCGTCGTAGAAAATCCTAAACCTTATCGAGTTGACCTTAAGGTAGTGGAGGTGATCGAAACAAGCATAACTACGAAGGATTCCGAGTGAACTGAAGTGTAAGGTCCTACAGACCGAGATCCACTCACTAATATGGTAGCACTAATAGACCCAGTACTTCTAGAAAAACATATCAAGAGGACACATAAGAACGGTGGAGAAGAATTATAGAACAAAGACAATCCAGGTATGGTAAAGACAGGAAATAACTCGGGTAGAAACACACTTTACAAGGGAACTATAGAGACTAAAAGAACTTCTCCAGAAATCAGAAAGGGTAAGACGACAAAAGGAAATAAAGAAACGTAACTAGTGACTCCTTCCGAAAGAACAGAGAGAAACGATAAGAACCTTGAGACGTAAGGTTACCCATATAGAAAGGAAAAGAAGAAACGAAAACCGAAGAGAAGAAAAGTGTCGATAAACATTCCGGATAAGTCTGTCGGTAAAACGAAAAAAACGAAAAGAAAAAGAACCTCTACCAGAACGAGGGACAGAGAACATGTTACAGTGCTTGGAGACAGGTATCAAATAGTCCGTGAGACAGAAAGTCTAAATCAGAGATCTTAGATAAAGAATGAAGGTGACATATTAACAATCCCAAACTAAATCCAGTATGGACTTACCAGATCATCAAAAGGGATGAAAGAAGTTAAATTCAGACTTAAATCGTTATTCCTCAAGTACTAGACTCCGTGTCAGTCGAGGGTCAGAAAAAAGAAAAACGAGTGAAATATCTCGAAGACGTAGAAACCGACGTTTCTTATATCAGTCAGACTAAAGTCACAACTGGTAGACCACTACAGGTCCACATCTCACAAGAGCACAACAACCTTCTCTTACAAACGATACTGGTTACGCAAGAGAACCGTTCTGATAATTGGAAACGGGACAAAGTAAGATATGAGGTTCCGGTTTAAACGGACAATGACGTCCACAAAGAAGGGTAAAAACACGTAAGGTCAGGGGATATTACTTTTTCTGTAGAAAAAAACGTACAATCAAGATCTTCCAGAACATCCAGAAGAATCTTGACAAGTCGAAGTCGAAGAAGTCGTAATGACCAACCCTGTACCTGAACCTAATGGCACTATAACTTACCAAACGGAACCTTTACTTCTCTCTAGTAAGAAAGCAAAAACTCCAACGTAGGTTTATGACGTAAAGCCTGAGAGAACAACTGATACTACCGATGAGGTAAAGAAGATTCCCTAAGAACGGGTGTCATCATATATATTACCAGTAGACTCAATTTAAGTGGGTAAGGTCAGGTAAAATCAAGCGACTCAGGATTTTACAGCTACAAGTGAGAACGGTAGAGGACAAACTAGTGAAGGTTAAACGGAACTAAGTACCTGGATTGTAAGGTCTAAGGATACGTTATAACGAGAAATGTCGTAACCTGGAACGAAGGTAGCGGTCAGTATAGGTGTTGACCCACAACAAAAACGAAACCGAGGTAGAGAAGTAAGAAAGACCTGAATAAAGAGGTCTGGACCCCTCAAGTAGAAAGTCACAGGACAGAAAAACGAAAAAGTATGACAAGTACCCCAAGAGTTCCGTTCTTATGACTTCACCAAACAGTAAGGGAAGAGGTCACCTGGTCTAAAACAGTCTTGAGAGGTGGTACTGGGCAGGCAGAACCCACCGGGATGCACAGTACCGAGTATCAAAGTAACTCAATCTCTTCCGACACCAGGCACACTAATCTAATCAATCAAAAGAGACTAACACCAAAAGTCAGACAGACGGTAGATTACCTCTTCCTACTCTCCGAATACCTTCGAAGGATTACCCCCTCTGACTAACTCCCCCGGTACGAGTCATTTAGAAATTAGGTCAATAGGCAACCACCCACCTCGACACAAGGGAGGGACGATAAATGAACCCCGGTTTGATACCACGTCCATTACTTCTATTACCACTGGAGGGAACTCTCTAGGGTCCGCACATGACGACGTGAATCACGGGGGTCGGGACGTCGTCCGGTGGTGGCTGGGTACGGAGGTGGTCTCTGAGGGTCTGTGGGTGTCCGTTCAGACCTGTCAGAGGACGTCCCAGTGACGAGAAAAGAGGACCCAGGACCATGTGTTCCAAGACAACACGGGAGGTTCTCAGATAAAGGGTCAGGACACATTCAAGACCGTCGAGACACCACCCCAATTACCGATGGAGGAGGCTCTCCCGAATACGATATGGGTTCAGACGATGTGGGTCTCGGGGAGAAGGACGTCGTCAGGTGGCTGCTGGGTATGGAGGACAACCTCCTCTACGAGTTTGTGTCAAGACAGAATAAGAGACAACGCAGGGACCCGGGACCACGTGTGTTCCAAACTAACTCGGAGGACTCGTAGAGACATCCCTTACCCCAAACTAAGATTTACGTCTAAGCGGGGAGGATGGCAGAACAACCCGGAAGAGGAAACGGGAACCTGTACCCCATAGAGTATCGGTGAGGTCGTGAATGGTAGAATGACACTAAAGAGACTGGAACCTGTACCTGTACTGACTCATTGACTTGTTGTTGTCGAAACGTATATTCAATTTATTCGTCCCACTGTTTTATGTCGGAACTGTATGAGTAAAGGGGTAACCTTGGTCAGTGAACAAGGTACAGACCAAGATTGACAACAAGAACTGGACGTACGTGCAAAGAGTCCTCTGTTTCCACCAGACCATAAGGGTAGAGAACTTCTTAAAAGGTACCAAACGACACTAGGTGTATCAGCTTCCGAAATCGTATCAGTCACTTCGTCTTCGTCTACAAAAAGACTTTAAGGAAAAAAGACACTAGGTCACCTACAATCGTTAATCTAGGGACCAAGGAGACGGAAAAGATTTAAGTCGAACATGTTGACTTTCAAGAACCAACTGTATCAAAAGTTTGGATCGAACCTCCTAAAAACTCGTAATGTGCGATTGTACACTTTATTCACGTTAACACAACATCAAACTTGCAAGAAACCGTAACGGGAAGAAACCATAGTCTTACTTTGGATGGAAAAGGTCAGGGCAACGGTAACAACTTGAAAGGTATAAACGACAGGATAACACACGTTGTGAAATCGTCGTCGTAGAAAATTTTAAACTTTATCGATTCGACCTTAAGACAGTGGAGATGATCGAATCAAGTATCATCGTGAAGATTCCGGGTGAACTGAAATGTTAGGTCTTATAGACCGAGATCCACTCACTGGTGTGGTAGTACCGATAGGTCCAGTAATTCAGGAAAAAACATATCAAGAAGACACACAAGAACCGTGGAGAAGAATTAGAGAAAACGAAAACAATCCAGGAACGGCAAAGAGAAAATAACACCGGTAGAAACGTACTTCACAAGGGAACCATAGAGGTTAAAAGAACTTCACCAGAGATCACAAGGGGTAAGACAACAAAAAGAAGATAAAGAAACGTAACAAGTGAATTCTTCCACAGGAACAGAGAGGAACAATAAGAGACTTTGACATGTAAGTCAACACATATAGAAAGGGAAAGAGGAAACGGAAAGTGAAGAGAAAAGAATCGATAAATAGTATCTTAACCTTAGTATTGTCGTACATCGTAAAAGTATAATCAAAGAAAATGAATCATTATACATAAATTTAAAGGAAAAATAAAAAAGTACCGAACGATCGAGTAAAGGAAAATCGTGACTTAGTGAAAGACAACAAACCTACAGGGTATCAAATAGGTAAGTGGATGATTTTCCTGTAGTACTAATGAAGGTTAAAACCGTTAATACTTATCCATTCCACTTCAGCGAGTCAGCACAGACTGAGAAACGTCGGGGCACCTGACATCGGATGGTCCGAGGAGGCAGGTACCCTAAGAGGTCCGTTCTTATGACCTCACCCAACGGTAAAGGAAGAGGTCCCCTAGAAGGGCTGGGTCCCTAGCTTGGGTCCAGAGGGTATAACCTCCGTCTGCGAAATTGGAGACTCGGTGGTCCCTTCGGGGTTAATACTTATTTCGACCATATTTCAGTCCAAAGACACACCTGTATTCAAAAGTTGAGGACACTTATTTACAGTCTCACTCGTTAACGACCTAGTGTACAATGTGCATACAAACAAAAACATTCTTTGACAGTTTGACAGAAGGTTTCTCCGACATGCTAAAAATAAGTGGTCGTTACTTACTCTCTAGGACACTGAGGGGTAGGAGCAGTCGTAAACCACCACAACCACAAGGACTAAAACTGGTAACACAGTCATCACAACAGTATGGAACAAAATAATTATTAAATTGAAAGGGACTACTTATATTGTAAGTCGTAGAAAAGTATATGAATAAACGGTAGACAAAATAGAAGAATTCACATCAATAGACGATTTTAGAAACCGGGTAAAATTATACTACAAAAGAATAAAACTGAGATTTCTCCCAAAAAACCCACATAAAATCTATTAGAAAAGAGTCAATACACAAGACATTTATAAAAAGGGTCAGACACAATAGAAGAGTAGGAAAACTGTGACAGAAAACGTCTCGTCTTCACAAGTTAACATAATTTCCGACTGGATAGTTAATAAAGAAAGTACCTAGAACGGAAACCCCAACATAGCTTTTTCGGTAGTGGTATGATTTATTTGTAGTAGATCCAAAGGAAGATACATAAGATGATCCTTGAAATAACAAGACGTAAAATGTAAATCCAAACACTAACTAAAACTCCATTAAAACACTTCTCTCACATTCCAAACGTAGACTAAGTTGAAGAACCAACCACCGATAGGTCAAGACCGTGGTAAACAACTTCTCTGACAAAAGTGAGGTAACACAACGGAAACGAAGAAACAGTTTCTAGTCAACTGACATAAATACACTCATACAAAGAACAAACAGAGAAGACAATGTAACTACATAAACAGGTATAAAACGGTTATAGTATGACAGAACAACGACAAATGGTGAAAAAAAATTGAGAAGTGAGGAACGACATAAAGACTCAATAATGGATCTGATCAAAGGGACACGGACTTCTTATATGGAAAATCTTAGGGTAGCAAACACCTGACATCTATGAAATAGGATACGTTCTGGGTCTCGAACACGAAGACACCGACACTCAATGAATAAAAAGGTAAAACGGTGGACACTTACAGGGAAGTGAAACGGAAACCGAAGTATAATTTTAGAAAAACAAGGATAAAATAAGTCGTAAAGACACATAAACAAATCCAGTATATAAAATGAACAATTTTTGTGTAGAAACAGTTGTGACCTAATAGTGAGAAAAATTCAAAATCGGTAAAACCATCCACACTCCACTCTAGACTTTACACCGATATTAAACGTAAAGGGGTTACTGATTGTCACAACTCGGAGTTAAAAACAAGAAATCAATAAAAAAAGTATAGAGATCAAAATAAGACGAAGTACCATCTAAAAATAATGTTCCCTCACATTTAAAAGAAAACGAGGCTTTAAAACTAAGAGTAAAAAACGAAAGAAGAGTATCATCGAAGTCTGCCTACACCATACGGAGTAAGCAGACGGGGTACTACGGAAAGAGAAAGACCTCACTGAAAAAAGACACAAATTAGTGGTACTTTCAGGAGTAAGACAAGACAGGCAAGGAAGTACCCGAGTCATCAGAGGTCGTCTAGGAAACACGTCGAGCCTGAACTCGACCCAGACTCCATAAACTCAAAGTGAGGAGTATTCTTTAAACTTCAATGAACTATTTCTTCCTCCGTTCTGTCTACTCTCCTTGGTGAGGAAGATCATGACTCATACTTACAAATATTTATTTTACCCTCTAGGTGCACTCCTCTTTCTCACCCGTTTTGAAGTAATAACAATCAAATTGTGACTAAAACCTAGGTCCACAGGTACATCTTTAGAACTATTAACTTTTATCTTCAATCAATATGTTGATGTTTACGGAATTCCTTTTTATACGATTTGACTCCTTTTGTGTCTCAGACGTACAGACACATATATAAAAATTTCTTACTTTTTTATAAAAAATCCCGTTCGGAAATCGAGAGACTTTTTGGACAGAAACCTGAGTGACAGTCTCAGTGTCACACCCACAAAGACATATTTCTGGGTATATTAATTAACTTACAAACATAAAAGTAGATCTACAAAAGGTGAGAATCACGTAGTCAATGAACACAAATCCTTTATCACCTTAAGACTTGTAAAAGAGTAGATCCGTAAAGAGACAGAGAGAGAGAACACCGATATGGGACGTCGTACGTCCTAGAATCAATGGACTGATCCCTAATTTGGGTCCGGGGGTCGTTACCCTTGCACCACAAAATTGGTGACCTTACGGTGTCTTCAGGGAAGTAGGTCTGTAAAAATTTTCCTGAAAAACCCATCTACTATTAGAAAAATTCTTATTAAAACATTCATATAGATAAACCCCAGGAGTGAAGTTTGTCAAATTTTTTGGTAAAGGAATACTTATTGGACAACGGAAAACATTTATTAAAAAATCGTTTGTAACTCTTCTTACACGATGGAATGGTAGTTTCTTTACCGATGGTAGAGACTCCTACAGTATTAACAATGTTCGTCCATACACTTATCAATTTTGGACCCTACCCTATGAATGTATAAATCACCTCATAAAGAACAGGAGAAAGATAATTAAAATGTACAACTGACATTCTTTCGGTTATTCTTAAATTTTTTCTTATATTACAGTTTCTCGTAAGAAAAGATTTTACACCAACAGTAGGACACTTTTGGTAGGGACAGACTATTTCGTTTTTTTCTTCAGTACTTCTGATTACGATTATCTAACTAATGTAAATCTTAGTATTATACAGTAATTTGTTTTGATTTGTCATTTACTACGTGACTTTATTTTATAATAAATTTTTAAATTTTAAAATATAATATCAACGAAATACTTTATTTTATAATGTTTTCTGATTATAGATATTATATATTTCTTGAGTATGAAGTTTTCAATAGAGGTACACTATTAATTATTTTATTGATTATATTTCTTAGATTTATAGAAATCAGTAAGAGTGATCATTGGTTTTTTACATTTAATTTTTAAGGTTCTTACTCAATGTTATAAAAAAACAAAAATTTAAGTCTAATAAATTTGATTTTTTTTTGTTTGTTTGGGGTTTTTGGGTTCGGGGAGTGGATAAAGTGGGGATCAGGGACGGAGACCGTAGGTGATTGGACAAGAGACATAGATACTGGAACCAAAATATATACATATAAATAAATGAATAAATTTAAGGTGTATATTCTTGATAATATACCATAAACAGAGAGAGACAGACTGAATAAAGTGAATTCTATTCCGAGAGTCCCAGGTATGTATAACAGTGTTTACCGTCCTAAAGTAAGAAAAATTACCGACTTATTATGAGGTCACGTGTATGCATGGAGTTAAAGAAATAGGTAAGTAGATAACTACCTATGAATCGAACAAAGGTATAGAACCGTTAACATTCATTACGACGTCACTCGTACCCTTACGTATATAGAAAAACTTAATCACAATAACAAAAGAAGTCTACTTATGGGCCTTTATCTTAACGATATACCATCAAGACAAAAGTCAAAAAACTCCTTAGAGGTATGACAAAAGACATTACCGACATGGTCAAATGTAAGGGTGGTGGCCACATCTCCCAAGAGAAAAGACGTACAGGAGTTGCGAACGATAAAGATACAAAAACAATTATTGGTAAGATTATCCACACTTCACTATTAGAATAACACCAAAACTAAATGTAGGAGGACTCTTGACTACTTCATCTCATAGAAAAGTACACGAACAACCGGTAGACATACAGAAGAAACCTTTTTACAGACAAGTACAAACGGGTAAAATTTAGAAAAAAACAAAACGTGACTCAAATACTCAAGACATATTTAAAACCTTTCAATGTCATAAAAACGGTTAGTGTAACCGTTTTTTTTATTCAGTCAGTCATGAACATTCCCTATAACTAAAAGAACATTTGTCCTCCATCTTATTACTTAACCAAGTCAAAAAGACCTTTCGTAACACCGTCGTAAACAACTTACAAATCTTCCCAAATAGGGAAATTAGGTCATTAAGGTATAGGTACTTTAATAGGAGTCTTTTGTTCGTCTCTATTTATAAAATTAAAAAACCTATATAAAAACTTTGTACAAATTACTATACCCTTTGAGGAGTCATGTCACGACTTACTCTCAACCTAAGTTCAGATACATAAGGAATACCAGAATTTTTATAAGATTTATATACATATTTTTAAATACCGACTTTTATGTTACTAAGGAATGGTCATTCAATGGAGACCCACAAACCTTAACACCGATAAATATAAGAAATTTGAAAACTATTAAAAGTTTAAAAGATCTTACTCTTACACATTAAATCTCAGGATTCTGTAAATTGTCTACAATACATCTTTTTATCAACAATTATCAATAATTAATGTTGAGTAAGTTCCCTTAGACTATAAACACATCGTTTTATTCAAAACATCCTCCTCTGAATGCGAATTGGTCGTCAATACAACTTCAAAGTTAATCATTTCGAAAGTCGACTTTTCTTGTCTCTCGGTCTACATTTATCATTGTGTATTTTATCCGTCTCTTTGACCACAACGAAGTCACCGAGTCGTCACAGTCCCGACTGTACAGAATTTAAGAAACCCTGTAGGAGTGCAATAACGTTTTATCTACGGACTTAATGACCGTCACGTGGTAAGTTCTACCCTCCCCACGGCCCTTCCCCCGGTCTCTCTCGGTCGTGGTAGACGGAGAAAGTAGTCCATACGTTTTCGAAAAGGGTTCCGTTAAAAATCTAAAGTAAACCGTGTTGACACAATACTGATTACAATTCTCCGGTCCTTTCACTCATAAATCGAAAATATCGGGTTCCCCGTTCGAACTCTCTTCCCTAACTTTTACCCATGAATCAATTGATTGATTCTAATCAATTGAGTAGTGTTCACCGTGTTTATTTTTTGTTTTTGTTTTTTTTTAGAAGTGACTCTAACGATCAGAGGGACTTATCACCTTTTCAATTTTTATCTCATAGTTGACAACTAACTCCTAAAAGCAAGGAAGGACATCGACCATCATGAAGGTGGACTAAGGACAATCCGGTGAAACGTAACACCAAACGAAGAACAAACAAACTTCACTGATCATCTACAACACCCGTCTTATTATATGGAAGGTGGACGTTCCGGAGGGACAGGATTAAGGATCCTGGGTAGTCATACCAGGTACCGTTTCCCCTTAAGGTCAACGATTAGTCGTCTATCCCTCACATAGGACCCAATAGGTGCACCCGGGTTATGTTCCGATTCCCGGGAATGCATCCTCTCCGCCTTCTTTTCGAAGTCATTTCCCTACACTACCACCTTCGTCCCGGTGTCTTGACGTAACAAAAGAAACCTAAACCTCTACCTCCTTCCCCTGGTGTTTGGTTCCTTTATACCCACTGGAGTCTTTAACCTTTTCCGTCCCTTTACCTACTTGGGGCTGTCGGGGGTCTTTCCTTACGGAAGAACGAGTATGGAACTAAAATCGGGTGACTCCGGACACAACCTGGAGTGGAATGTTTTGACGTTCCATTTCTTTACTTACAACAGAATTCGGAGAATTCAAACACTATTAAACAATGTCGTTGTTAACTTTTGATGACCTAAAACGTCACATAATTACATAGTCTAGTCATGAAACATGTGAAATCTGTCACAATATACAGTGTAATGTAGAGTTTTGACCTTCTTTTTTTTTTGATCATTCTCGGAAACCATGGACTTTCACCCCACGACGACATTGTTTATGGATTCTTACACCTTCACCGAAACATTAACCTATCACTCACCCACGACCGTCTCAAACCCCTCGTACTATCTTTTAAAGACGTGACGGAACTTGTTTGACAATCATCTTTATACTGGTAATTACGGAGAAGATCTGCTTCTTCCTTCACTCGATGTCCTATCTCTTTTGCAAATAGTGCATAGTAACACTTGTCTGACAACTGTCTTTATACCTGTAACTTCCACGACGACCACTCCCGAGTCCTCTTTTACTCCTTCTTCAAAGACAATGATTATCTTTGACCTCCTGCCCCTAGGAACAATATAACACCGTCCTTCGAATCAGTGTAACATAGGACAGGATCCACCTTTCACCCCGAACGTTTGTACTTAAACCTATAAATTGACTCTAAAGGTTCGTCTTACAACTCCACACCGAACTAAAGAGAAAAACAGTAAATCATTTTAAACTCTCATGTCATTTTTAACTCCTCTCTGGCCAATTTACACTTGGTCCTCTAGAACTATTTATGGTTTAGCAATACAACATGTGGACTTTGATTATATTACAACATACTAGTTAATGTGGAGTTTTTGTGTTTCGTCCTCAACGACTAAAACCTTTAAGAGCCGGATGCTTTTACCGTCTCCTACGAGTTTAGTTCTCTACACACAAACCTTTCGTAAGAGATCTCCTTTTTTAGTCAACAATATATCGGAAAACGAATTTGGAGTCTAATTCTCCAGTCACATAAGTGAGTGTGTTTGGTGAGACTCTTTAGTTCCCACACTGAGTATCTAAGGGAGTCGTAGATTTGTCTTCGACTTTTATCTCTACCCTAATAGATCCGTTCTAGACACCTCCTTGGAGAACTGATCACCTCACTCAGACATGTTTATACCATCAGGGTGTTCCACGAACTCTTGGAATGTGGTCGTCTTTGTGACGGTCGTACCTGACTTTCCTGGTCTCTACTTCGTTTTCTCCCGACAGTCTCGGGGTTTTAAGACGTCCGTCCTCTGTCCGACCATTCTGAGGAGTCGAAATTTGTGTCCGACGGGGAATATTGTTCCTTCCTACCGAGTCTCCCGTCTCGACGTCCGGGTATCCCGTCTCGACTCTCGGATCACTTAAGACGAATCCCGAACTTGGCAGAAGGACAAACGGACCTACCTAAAGTCTTAACAGACCCCGGTCATTGAGAAAAAATCGAAAGGTAAAAGAGAAAAACTTATCCTTACAAATACACACAAGACGATACGGTCCAGGGTAGAAACACAAAGTCTCGTCCCTTGAACAAAATTTCAAATCGTACAGGTACCCATCTCTCCTTAAAACGGAATCCTATTTAATATGGGAAAGAGTGGGTAGGGAATACTAAAAACTATTATTCTAACCACGAAACTCAACCCACTCTAAATTTACTCTAAAACCTGAAACTCGATTACGACATTACACAACTAAACCCCCTTAGAACCCTACCCCACTTACATAAAACGAATACTCTACCTACGTCCGGACGACTGTACTAAAATCGGGTCACCCTAGATTCAACTTTAAGATCGCACATCTTGATTGATATTCTATGACATGAAAACAATAAAATTCGGAGATTAACACCAGTAAACAACATCGTCCTTAAAACGTCAATAGAATCGTACTTATAACTCTTCTGGACTTCCGTATGTGAAGTAATTTCTTATATATATTTCTCGGTCATTCGTGTACCGTCACAAGAGTTATAATAATCAGTAGTCCCTTTACTTCTAAATTTGAAGTCATTCGATAGAAAGTGTAAGTGATTTTACCAATTTGATCGTTTCGGACTGTCATGATTTAGTTGTTGGGATGAGGTCATAGGTCACATACCTCGACGACTTCGACAGTGTGTAACGTCTACCCTTACATCTTACCATGTCGTTGGAGTCTTTTCTAAACCGTCAAAGAATACTTCAATTTGTATATGGATGGGACACTGGTCACTAAAATGACGATATATAAATGGATTCTTTTACTTTTAGAAACTGGTGTTTTTTGCCGACATGTTCTTAAAATAACGTCGAAACACTATCGGGATTTGATCTTTGTTGGGTTTCCAAGTAGTCATCCTCCTACCGATTTGTTTAACACAAAATAATCATATTACCTAGTGATGAGTCGTTATTTTTTCTTGTCTAACGACTAAGTTCGTTGTTGTGTCTGTATGAGGATTTTATCATACAACCTTGTTTTCTGTGTGTTTTTCTTACGAACCCACTAAGAAAAATATATTTAAGTTTCTGGTCGGTTTTGAGTCGACACCACTATCTTTGGTCTTCAGACCATCTAACCTCCTTTGACTGATCTACACCCTTACTCCCTTGAAAGCTTCTACTTCCTTCATATGTCATAAATAAAACCCATCTCGAATGTACTCACTGAGGTTTACGGTAGATTGGCTTGTGAATTCGACTGTAAAAATTTAACATATATTTAATGTTGAGTAAATTTCTTTTCTTTTTGTGTTTCTCTAAATCAATCACCGAATTCCTACCAGTTCATATAACTGTCAGACCAGTATGACAAGATGGGGACAGACTACTCTGAGTGGTCACTTTCAGACGTAGACTTCTAACGAATCTTAAGACCCTGACTCAGGACTCCTGACTGGGTAATGAGTGTACCGTTCATAGGACCCCCTCACCTATAGTCATACACTAATCAATGTAGGGACGACGACGACGATTCAGCGAAGTCAGCACAGGCTGAGACACGCTGGGGTATCTACCGTCGGGTGGTCCGAGGGGACAGGGACCCTAAGAGATCCGTTCTTGTGACCTCACCCAACGGTAAAGAAAGAGGCTACGTACTTTCACTTTTCACTTTCAATTCAGTGAGTCGGTACAGGCTGAGAAACGTTGGCGTACCTGACGTCGGATGGTCCGAGGAGGTAGGTACCCTAAAAGGTCCGTTCTCGTGACCTCACCCTTTAAAGTGTCAAAGTCAAATCTCTGGGTACCAAATCCTTCTTTATTCCCCCGATCCCCGATACCCTTACTGACAGACCGTCCGTCAAAACTATAGTCAACACCCTTATTACACTCCTAAACCCGTTCTCCTTCTGTCATAAAATCAAAGACTTCCTTCGTTCTTCGATTCTGGTAGGTGTCTGAACCATTCTTTATAAGTTCGGACTTTGTCGGAAAGTCAAACGTACCACCACGAAAGGGACTGTAATACAGATGGTCTTGAACCACATCTTATTCTTTTCTTCACTCTATGATAAGATTAAACTGAATCGGTAGTGAGATCACTTTGAAGAGAGAGTTTCTAAAGATCATTAGAGAATTAACGTCTTAGGGTTTTCGACTAAAAAGTCAGGTATAAAATGAACCGGTGAGAGAATCGAAATTATACCAATTTGTGAGGTACTTCAAGATGGTAGAAACCGAAAGTCTTGGTATCTTGACTTAAAAGAACGTAGACCCTAATGAGGTAAAATAAAAAAGGTGTCTTCACCGTCAAGATAAGAAAAAGTCGAATGACTAAGTTTACGGTCAGAGAAGACCTTTTTCGAGGGGATCTGTGTGGGTCTTCATTACAAAATGGTCAATAGACCCGTAGGGAATTGAACCACTTCAACTGTGTCTTTTAATTGACAGAGTCACCCAAATTACCCACAACACTTTGGAAAGATATACGACGAAAAGAAGGGAGAGAGGACGGGTCAACTGTACGTCTGATGGGTCAAATAAACCTAAGAATAAGAGATAATTTATGAATAAGAGACAATTTTACTTTAACACCTTCTGAAAACTCTCTTTTACTACTTTTACTACGGTTCAGTATTTTAAGGGAAGAGAACGAATTACTTGTGGTCGTTCATTTTCCCTCCCAGTCCCTGAAGATCGGTTCTACTTCTTTACGGTGCTGTCCAGTAGATAAGGTTATTAATGTTGTTTTTGGAGACCTGTCTCTATATCTTTCCATATGTCCATATGGACTCCGGAAACTTATTATTGTCACTTAATCTAGTACCGTAGGTCAGGGTAGCGAAGTACCGTTTACCTACCCCTTTGTCACCTTTGTCACTCTCTGAAATAACAAAACCCGAGGTTTTAGTGACGTCTACCACTGACGTCGGTACTTTAATTTTCTGTGAACGAGTAACCTTCTTTTCGATACTGGTTGGATCTGTCGTGTAATTTTTCGTCTCTGTAATGAAACGGTTGTTTCGAGACAGATCAGTTTAGATACCAAAAAGATCATCAGTACATATCTACACTCAACTTGGCATTTCTTCCGACTCGTGGTTTCTTAACGACGAAAACTTGACACCACAACTTTTTCTGAGAACTCTCAGGAAACCTGACGTTCCTCTAGTATGGTCAGGTAGGATTTCCTTTAATCAGGACTTATAAGTAACCTTTCTGACTACGACTTTGAGGTTATGAAACCGGTAGACTACGTTTCTTGACTGAGTGACCTTTTCTGGGACTACGACCCTTTCCAACTCCCGTCCTCCTCTTCCCCTGTTATCTCCTGACTCTACCAACCTGCCGTAGTGGTTGAACTACCTGTACTCAAACTCGTTCGAGGTCCTCAACCACTACCTGTCCCTTCGGACCACACGACGTCAGGTACCCGAACGTTTCTTAGTCTGTACTTACTCGTCGACTTGACTTACTTATTGTTATACCACTCAAAGTACTAACAAAACCTGACTCTTGCTTGATTAGGTTCTTGACATACCACCCTCCTCAGTTGTTTCTGACTTCGGACAGAGTTAGGACTCATACCCAATTTCTGTTCTGGACACGTTCGACCTTTCTACCCCCCTCTTAGGAACAAACAAGAACAAAAAGAGAAATGAAAGACCAGAACCAACTCCGGTCGGGATCAAGACCTTGTAATGACACTACACTGTCTTTATAAAGTCTGTGGACTTTCGGACTCTACACGGTAAATTTTGGTGTCACTCTGTGGTGATATGTAGAAACTTAGTTGACTTTTAATTTATCTGAGTGAAATGGTTTACAATGGTTCTTACCTCTCCTCAACCTAAAGGGTATACGAAGACCATCCTCAGTCATGGTATCTGTTTCTCTGGTCACCTTTGATAGTGATACCGATCATTTCGCAGTGGAGCCGACATGACTAGATGTAAAAAACCTGAAGAGACCATGTTTATCTTTCACGTCTTAATCTGGGTTCATGTACACTTTTAAATCATATACTACTTCCACCGTACAGATTAGTGATCCCATTTATACATGAAAAAAAAAGATAAATAAATAAAAAGAAATGTCATAACATAACCAAAACGGCATGTAACTGAACTCAGACGGTACTCACATGTACACAAGGGGTAGGACTTGGGGGAGGATGGAGGGAGGGGTAGGGTAGGGAGACCCAGTAAGGTCACGTGACCGGGGTTCGTGGGACATAGTGCGTAGCTTGGACAACCGTTAAGCAAAGTGTATACTATTAAGTGTACAAAGTTACGGTAAGAGGGTATAGTAGGACGGGAGCGGGAGAGGGTGTCTCAGGTTTTCTGACAAGATATGTAGACACAGAGAAAACGACAGAGTGTATGTCCCAATAACAATGGTAGAAAGGTTTAAGGTATATATACGCAATCATATGACATAACCACAAAAAGAAAGACCGAATGAAGTGAGACATATTATCCGAGGTCAAAGTTTGTACACGAAATTTTTTTCATTAAATAAACTGACACGGCCCAGAATCGACACCGTACGTCCTAGAAAAAAAACACACATTACATAAAAAATTAACTTCATGTTAACGAAATGTTACAACACAATCAAGGACGATATGTTGTCACATTTAGTCGACATTCATATGTATATAGGAGAAGGAGGACTCGGAGGAGGGGTGGGGGGAGAGTAAGGTGGGAGACGCGGTAGTCTCGTACCTCGACTCGAGGGACACGAGACGTCGTAGAAGGGTACTCGATAAAGAAGGTGTGTACCGTCACACATACACAGGTACGACGAAAAGGTCGGACAGGGTGGGAAAGAAAGTGGACGACACCTGTGTTCAGACAAGAGATGTAGACATAGAGATAAGGACGGGATGTCTATCCAAGCAGTCATGGTAAAAAGATCTAAAGTATATAAACACAATTAAATGCTATAAAAAGAGAAAGGTCGAATTGTACATGAAAAAATATGTGCTACGACCCTGTTGACTCATCGGTGAATATTTTTCTATTTTAAACTAGACATAAAGTGTTGTATAATTATTCAGTTGAGACTTTTCTATTCCTTATATTTAAAATTTTCTACTTCGATATATCCATGATCTCCTTTTGGAACGATATCCCTTTTCCAAACATTAATAGTGATTTTAGGTCTCCGTCACTTTCTTTCCCAACTACTCAAACTGATGTATTAAAAAAAAATTTAACGTACTGGGTTTGTGGTATTTCTCCAAACGTCATCCACGTTCAACACCATATTTGTCAATAAGAACTAAATAACAGTACCATAGGACGTACTGTAACGGTGAGTAAAATACCGTTTTTACCTCACTGTCACCCAAGTACTGATCCTTCCTCCAGTCATCAAAGTGATGTAACACGTAGAGGATCTTCCTCTGTCAGCCTACGGTACTACTGTCCCGAACAACTTATGAGTCGACTTCACCATCCAACCTCCATCCTGGGGCACTCCAACCCTTAAGAGGTTCTACGGTACATACGTGACTTAGTCAACGGTCACATACCATGACAGCGGTCATTTATCTGGTCCACCCAGGTCTTTAGGTATCAATTTTTATCCTGACCGGGGAGAGGGAATGAGGGTCACTGGGTGAACCTCTTAAATAAGAAGGTCAAGAGTGGGATTCATACCTAATCTCCAGGGTCAAGGGTCCCCTGTTACAAAAGTTCCCTACTTTTTTCCCTTCGTGAATTGGGTAACTAGGGACCAAGGGTAACCAATACCTAATAGAGGTCGAGTGTTAACAGGGTGTGAAGACCTACGATGTACAGACTCTTTGTCCAACCGTTTGGATTTCGTAGTGTGTGAGGTCTCAGTCTTGTCGGGACCTCGTCGTTCACTCGGTCAATTTGTAAGCTTTACTGCTGATAATGACCCAACGAAACGCAAGAAGTACGGATCACCTGGTCGCCCACTATCTTCCGCGACTATGTGAGTATCTCCATTAACTGGAACTAAGGAGGGTCCTAGATCCGAACAAGTATATGTCCACTGTCCTGAAATAGGTCTTAAGTCTCATGAGTGAGTTTATATAAAACCACGTAAGTACGTACCCTTTTACTACTAATCTCTTGTCGGTCACCAGGTTGGTCCCATTTCGGTTGTTTTCCACACCTAGGGAACCCTATTTCCAAACTCAGTAGATGGTCTCCGTATTGGCTCTATTCTACTTCACGATCGGTTCTCACTCCCTTTAGGTCTTACCTACCAATATACTTCCTCTACTACTCATAGTCAATACCGGAACTTTACTCGACATCGTCGTTCCTAACATGGTACAAGATGAGTACGAAGGACAGAGAACTTCTTTATCACTTACCATGGTAGGACTTCTGAGTCACTATCTAATCTAAGTTACCTTCTGTACAAGTTTACACTCCCCATGTTTCCTACTCGGTATGACCCATGGTGAAAGTTCGGTGGAGTGTAAAGAAGTCGGAGTAGAAACCAAGATCAGTACCGACACCAGTCGTAAAGGTACTTCCAGGTCGAATGAACGTTATCACGGAGTGAACTTCGTACACCACTTCCAAAACGAAAGACGGGACTCTAAAGAACATGCATGAGACTTGAGTATACACACTCAATTGTACACTTACAATTCTCTTGCCCCTCAATTGAGAGACCCCAATTGAGAAATGGTCCCCGCTTCTCGAACACCTATTTAAGAAAGAAAAAGTAAGGAACTTACACACCAACGACTCTAAAGTAATCCAAGGAGTCATCCAACGAGTAATTTATTGGTCAACGAACACCGTCACTAAGTGATCTCTTTTGAACAGACCCAACTAAAAGGGAGGAGGAAACAAATGAAGGAATAGAAAATGAAGAGAGAGTCTTGTGTAAGGGTTATTTGATAGACATCCATTCGGAAATGACAGTCCCGTCGGATTCGATCTGTCTTCAAGTCTCGTCGACAATGGTTTGACACCGGTCACCGGTTTCGACAACACGGTAAAACATTCATTCAAAAAAACTTTGCATCGGTACGGAAAAATTTATTAAATAAATAAATAAATAAAATGTTATAACATAATCAAAACGGTATGTAACTGAACTTAGGCGGTACTCACATGTACACAAGGGGTAGGACTTGGGGTGAGGGTGGAGGGAGGGGTAAGGTAGGGAGACCCAGTAGGGTCACGTGGTCGGGGCTCGTGAGACATAGTACGTAGTTTGGACCTGAACGTCAAACAAAGTGTATAAAGTGTGCAAAGTTACGGTAAGAGGGTTTAGTAGGGCGGGAACGGGAGAGGGTGTCTCAGGTTTTCTGACAAGTGATGTAGACACAGAGAAAACGACAGAGCGTATGTCCCAATAACAATGGTAGAAAGATTTAAGGTATATATACGCAATCATATGACATAACCACAAAAAGAAAGACCGAATGAAGTGAGACATATTATCCGAGGTCAAAGTAAGTGGAGTAATCTTGACTAAGTCTACAAAAGACTCATTATAAGGTAACATATATACATGGTGTCGAAAGAACAAGTAAGTAGACGACTACCTGTAGATCCAACGAAGGCACAGGACCGATAATATTTGTCACGACGTTACTTGTGACGCCATGTGCACAGAGAAATTTAAGACCAAAGGAGCCACACATACGGGTCGTCACCCTAACGACCCAGTATTCCGTCAAGATTAGGTCAAAAAATTCCTTAGAGGTGAGACAAGAGGTCTCACCGACATGATCAAACGTAAGGGTGGTTGTCACAGTCTCCCCAGGGAAAAGAGGTGTGGGAGAGGTCGTAAATAACGAACATCTGAAAACCTAGCGTCGGTAAGACTGACCGCACTTTACCATGGAGTAACACCAAAACTAAACGTAAAGAGACTATTACTCACTACAACTCGTAGAAAAGTACACAAACAATTGATAGACATACAGAAGAAACCTCTTTATAGACAAATCAAGAAACCGGGTGAAAAACTATCCCAGAAAATAAAAAGACCTTAACTCGACGTCCTCACCGAACATATAAAAACTCTAATTAAGAAACAGACAACGAAGTAAACCATAATAAAAGAGGGTAAGACTTCCGACAGAAAAGTGGAACGAAGATCAAAGGAAACAACACGTCTCGAAAATTAAAATTAATCCAGGGTAAACAAGTAAAAACGAAAATAAAGGTTATAAGACCCTCCACCCACTATCTCCTAGGACGACACCAAGTACAACCTCTCACAAAACGGACAAAAGGAGATCCTCAAATTATCAAAGACCAGGATGCAAATCTAGAAATTAGGTAAAACTCAAATAAAAACACATACCACAATCTTTCACAAGATCAAAGTAAGAAAATGTAAGGAAAAACAAATATGTAATAATACTGATGAAGACACGATAGTTATCCGTTTCCTCTCTTCGGAATCTTCTTGATTAGGACGGTCTGGAGTCAAAAATAGATTAACCTTTTTACGTTTATAAACACTTTTTCTGACCAGCTATTTAATAAACATAGGTTTGTTACCTTTAGACACGACGGTAATTTTTCCAAAATCTATATGTAAATATATAAAAAATTCTGTATTTATAGATTTTAAATTTTTTTAGACGGACATACCTTTCTAAGAGTCTAATATAGTAATTCATATTAATTTCCATGGTCTCCTCACCTATAGGTAACCGCACGTAAAATTATTTGGGGACACGAACACTTATACATAAAATTCTTGAAGGAATTCTTTTGTATTCACTGATAAGTGTTACTGAAAGACCAACTCACCGTGATGTCCGATCCCACATACTTCTGTCTGAATCTGAAATATAAAATATGGAAAGACTTATATAACTCTTACCTAACAATGTACTCATTTTATGAAATTATTAACTTTTTACTTCCTTGGACTTCCTGACAGTCAATAAGTCGGAAAGAGGAGAACCACGGGACTACTTCTCTCAACCTCCGGTAAAACCTAATACACTCTCCTTGACTCACTCTCTCCTCCACCTCTCAGTTAAACTCCCATTATATTTATGTGTCTTCTGTCCTCTTCCTTTCTGTTTTCTCACTTATTAGATTTCTAATTTTTGGAAAATTTTAATCCCTGTACTTCAAAGCATGGAGTCAGGTGTGAGGGGACGGACGAAAACGTCGAGGTATCTTCCCAGACTTTAGTTACTGTCAACAGTTAAATCTTTCGGTAAGGACTCTTTCTCTGTAGAACTTCATTAGTAAAATCAGTTAAAGAAAGAAAAGAAATTTTTTTTAAAAAAATTGAAACTATTCAGAAGGAGGCATTGAGTCGGCCCTTTCTTAGACGGACGTCACGTCCTCTGTGTCCCTATTCACCCGAACTAGGGACCCAGACCTTCTAAGGGACCTCCCCTCCTGCACAGTTGGGTGAGGTCATAAGAACGGACCTCTTAGGGTACCTGTCTTCTCGAACCTCCCAATGTCAGGTACCTCTACCTTCTTTGACCTGTACTGACTCGTTGATCCGGACGCGTGTCAGTATATTATATTTCGTACGATAAAATGGGTATGAATTGGCATGTCAAGTCATCGTGCCTTATGTAAGTGTAACAACACGTTGAGAGTAGTAGGCAGAGGGTTTAAAAAGTGGAAGGATTTGATGTTGAGACAGGGGTAATTTGAGATTGAGAGGTAAAGGGGAGAGGTGGGGGTGGAGGTCGGGGACCGTATATGGTCACATAAAAACCTGAGACACTTAAACTGAGTCATTTAGAAATTAGGTCAAAAGACAACTACCCACCTCGATACAAGGGAGGGACGATAAATGGACCCAGGTTTTATACCACCTCCATTACTTCTATTACCACTGGAGGGAGTTTTCTAGGGTACGTACATGTCGATATGAGTCACGGGGGTTGGGACGTCGTCCGGTGGTACTGGGTGACGGAGACGGTCTCTGAGGGTCTGTGGGTGTCCGTTCAGGCCCTGTCAGAGAACACCCCAGTGTCGGAACAGATTGAGTCACTTTGATACTCGGTACGGTACATCCCGGTGGGTTCTGCCTACCCAGTACCACCTCTCAAGACCGTTTGACACCAGGTGACCTCTTCCCTTACTGTTTGGTCATACGAACGGAACTCTTGGGGTGCTTGTCATACTTTTCCGTTTTACTATCCTATGACTATCTACTTGAGGGGTCCAGCCATCCACGGGTTATACGATGACCTCTAGTCACCTCTTTGTTGAGGTCTTTCTTGTTTCTCTACCTCGGTTTCGTTTTCGTTGTGGGTCCACACCGACACTGACCACTACCTTCGTTCCAGACTACGACATTTCTCGTTATAACGTATCCTTGGACCTTACAATCCACGTACTTAGTTCCGTTTAACCTTCACTAATTTGTCCTCTACCATTCACACTTCTCTACCGACACCAGGTACACTAATCTAACCAATCAAAAGACACTAACACCAAAAGTCTGACGGGAGGCTACCCTATCTGACTGACTCCCCCTTTGACCCAGAACAAGAGTAAGATCCATAGAGTATATTAACCTTAGTTTGTTATAAACAGACATGGATTATATATAACTTTACGTAAACATTCCAATGAAATTGTTTACAGGATTGTTGTTTACAGGATGTTTGTTTACAGGATGTTATTTCTTCTAACATGGTAGAAATAAAAAGGGACACGATATGTCATCCAAGAGTAATCAATGACAAAATATGTATCATCGCTGAATCGTCGTCGTCGTCGTCACATATATACAGTTAGGGTTCAAAAGTCAAATAAGGGTGTCAAATGGGGGGGAACCACAGGTATACATACAAGAAATGTAGACACAGAGACAAAGACGAAACGTTTGTCCAAGTAGACATGATAAAAAGATCTAAGGTGTATATACGTAATTATACGTTATAAACAAAAAGAGAAAGACTGAAGAGAGACATACTGTCAGAGATCCAGATAGGTACAGAGACGTCAGAGCAACGAAAAATACCGACTCATTACAAGGTAACATATATACATAGTATAGAAGGGACCCTGAAGGGACCACCGAGTCTACCATTTCGCAGACGGACGTTACGTCCTCTGGGCCCAAGTTAGGGACCCAACCCTTCTAGGAGACCCCTTCCTTTACTGTTGGGTGAGGTCATGAGAACGGACCTTTTAGCGTTCCTACCTCATCGGACCGTCCGATATCAGGTACCCCAACGTTTCTGAACCTGTGCTGACTCGCTGAAGTGAAGTGTAGTATAGAAGAAATAAGTAAGGAGACAACTACCGGTAGATCCAACGAAGTCACAGGACCGATAACATTTATCACGACGTCACTCGTAACCCCATGTACATAGAAAAACTCAATACTAAAAGAGAGTCATATACGGGTTCTCCCCTAATGATCCAGTATACCATCTAGATAAAAATCAAAAAATTCCTTGGAGGAATCCGAAGGGACCACCGAGTCTACGATCTCTCAGGTAGACGTTACGTCCTCTGGGTCCAAGTCAGGGACTCAACCCTTCTAGGGGACCTTTTCCCTTACCGTTGAGTGAGGTCATACGAACGGACCTCTTAGGGCACCTGTCTCCTCAGACCGCCCGATGTCAGGTACCCTAACAGTTCTCCACCTGTGTTGACTCGTTGATTGTGAAAGTGTCTTGGAGATATGACAAGAGATATCACTGAGATAGTTAAATGTAAGGGTGGTCGTCACATTCTCTCAGGAAAAGAGGTGTAGGAGATGTCGTAAATAGTAAGCAACTAAAAAAACTACTACCGGTAAGGTTGACCACACTCAAAACTAAACATCAAGAAATTATTAATCACTACAACTCGTAGAAAAGTACACGGAGAACCGATAGTCAGTCAAAGAAAATTTCTCAATCCAAACCCCTTGAACCCTAAACTCGTACTCCGAGAGATATAGTAACAGACAAAAAATACGGTCATTAGTCATATGAATCAGTATTTTTCCTTACTCTAACGTCTCAGTACCTACCTGGATTTTAATACATACATGAATCAAATACACTGATTACAGAGAAAAGGAAGATCTTACATTCGAGGTACTTCCGTTTCTGAACCAAAACGAGGGACGACACAAGAAATCTAAATTTTACCAGAAGATAGGTTATTAAAAATACAAATAGGTTTCTTCTATGAGTTATTTATAAACAACTTAGTTATCAACGTAATTCTATTAATACCCCTGTTCACCTTAATTCCTACCCACCTGAGGTGTCTTCTCTTTTGAAATTAGAATACCATTATTAAACTAAAAAGAGTCAGACTGATTCCTGTACTGACCTTTCCTTCTACACATGGCTCCGGGTCGGTAGTCCCGAGAGACGTCTTAGTGACTACATTCAAGAAACGAAATGACTCCGTAGTTTCCCCTGGACACAAATAGACGTCCACCGGTACATTTGAATCATCCTAAGGAACAGACTGAAACACTAAGTCGTCGTCGTCTCTTTGTGTTGATGGTCTTTCCGAAAACACCGAGGTCCGAAAAAAGAAGATCTAACAAAAAAGGAAAACAAATAAATCTAATCAGACAAAGAGAGGTATAGACGAGAGTACTTAAAAACAGTATCCCGTACAACGAGTATCCTTTGTTCTCGGTAAACTTAAATCGGAAAAATAAAATAAAAATATTTTTAAAAAACTACACGTGGTAAAAACTTTACAGATAATGCAAACAATGTTGTAACGAACACAGCAAATACAAGACCAAAAAAACCGGTTCTCCGTACACCCTAGAGTTGGGGAACTGGTTCCTTAACTGGGAGGGTGGATGACCTTCCACTTCAGAGTTGGTGACCTGGTCACCCCTTCAGGGTTTAAATCGAATTTTTTTTTTGTTGAAATAATGTTTTATGTTTAGAGAGTCTTAAACTCCATTTTGAATGTTGGTCTATAGTCTTGATCTTTATCCTGTCGACATTCCTAGAGTTGTTGTTCTAAAGGTCCATAAATGATAATACTAGGAAATAAATACTCCGAGTTCGGAGGAATAAATTCATAAATCCCCTTTGTCGGACTGATCGGCAGTCGATCGGTCACCGAACACAGGTGGACCCAGATTCAGTCCACAAATTGGAACGGGATCAGACAACATAATCTTCCTTACTCCAATATCTCATACATTCTGACAGGGTAAGAACCTTGAGACGTCCTTTCCAATTTTGCTTCCCGTCTGACCCGTAACGGTTCGTTTAACTTATTCTAAAACCGATATAAGTACTAGTCCATATGTAATACATATGTAAATACATATGTAAACGTAAGTTCAAAGTTTCCAACTCGTCCTAAGTTACCATTTAGACCTAGGATCTTCCTCATTATCTTTACCAAATTACAAAAGGTCACGAGTCAATGAAACAACACCAACGAAAACAAAAATGGTAATTTAGCTATCGTATTCTGAACTGGTACGGTCCCGATCGTTCTTCTAAGTGAAGTAGATTCATTAACTCGAACCACATACATGGTAGGAATAAATTGTGGTGGAACGGTCCCGATGTGAAAGAAGGTCCATTCAATTTTTCTTGAAATAAAAGTCGTCTAAAATACAACTCCTGAGTTATATTAATCGTATAAAGTGTACATTAAAGAATACATAAACTTTATTAGTCTCAAATATTAACTAAATATCTTGAAGGACCCTAGGTACACTTTTTATAACCCAACCGGTTTTTCAAACAAACCCAAAAAGACATTCCACACGTTGTCGAGTTTACTGGAAAAACTGGTCGGGTTATATACGCGATATGTATCTCCATAGATTTTCTGAAGTTATCGTAGGGGTAAATCCTTAACGAAAATATTATGGAGACCATCCAAGTCGGAAATGAACATATAAAGGCTTGACCCTCAGAAGTGAAACTCTGGTAAATAAAGTAACACCTCGTCAATGAGGAAAAGGAATACATATGAGATTTTACAAGGAAGAACAGGGGACCCTAGACTAATAACATACTAGTCGGAAAATTATGTAAGATTTATAAACGTGTCTTTGTTTACACACTGAACACAAACATCTAATAAAACTTCACCATTAAAACGTACTTTTACAGAATGAAGTCAGAAAAAGAAATACTTACAAGAATCCCTTGTTACAACGTCCGGTAACTCTCTATGTACTTCGTCCGGTAACACCTATTTCAGAGGTCACATAGCTCAAGTCGTAACCATAGAAGGAATCATTCACTTGTTCATTGACTAAGAGTACGTACCATGTCAAAGATCAACGTTTTTGTTTTATGGTGATACTAAGAGAGTGTTTACTTTGTAATTTTTTATACATGTGTAAAGACAATGAAATATACTTACGAAAAAAAAAAATTAAAAAAAATTAAAATAAATAAAAAAATAAAAAATTTAAAATAGACTGTCTCCTTGTAACTTGTTAATTTTACCCGTCAATTTTCCTACTTCAAAAGTATACAAACTTTCCAAAACCAGTAGTCTTTCAATACAACATGTATATTATGTCTACCCCCTATTCCCACCCCACTTCCAGTCCTTTCTTTGACTCTCAGTCAGAGAAGGAAACTCAGAAGGAAATACTGGACGGGAACATGGAGAACAGAGAGACAGGAGACAAAAACAACCACGGAACACAGACGTTAACAGGAAGTTAGGTTTCAGATGACAGGGTGATGATTTAAAGGAGGGTCCTTCACGAGAAACAAAATCATTACAGAAAAGAAAGAGAAAAAGTGGTTTTGTTTTAAATAAGTACCGTCGGATAGTGTAACATAAACTAATTTTAACCAATGATTACACACTTACCTAATCTAGTAGACTTAGTGCTCTCAACGACCAAGACCTTATATTAACCAGTTCAAAATGTCGTCCATGAGATGAAAAAATACCGTGAGACAAAAAAGAAGGTCCACTCAAAGGACCTTCATTTTGAATACTACAATTGTAATAAATTCATGGTAGAATAATTAATAGGTAAGGGAGGGGAAGGAAAGGGAGAGTAATGAAGGGAAATACGTGGAGAGGGTCGGGTGTTTGTATGCGGTGGAAACGTTTCCCCAGAACTTGTTCACATAGTCCAAATGATCAACAGAGTCTCTGAACTTTATCTACACATTGTGACATTTCAACAAAGAAAAAAAAAAAAAGACCTTTACAGACAATCACTAAAAGGTTCTTTTGATTGAGTACAAAGATTTGAAAATCACTGACACGCACTAGACAAGAGTTAAAAAGGACATAAATCGTGTACTACTTCTATTCGATACTACACCAATTCGCGACCCAGTTACTTCGGGTTCTTCGACGAAGTTCACTATTATAATACCAGGTCCATGACAGTGACTTAGTGGAATGGAATACAGAGATCCAGTCGAAAGACATTGGGATGTAAAATCCCCGTTAAATAACTAAGAAGTCTACTCATAATCGATTTCTGATTATAATTCGTTATATTATAATTCATCGGACAATCACGTATAAGAGTTCATTCATAAGGGATTAATACTAAATGGGACGATCATAAATCATCTTCGACAGTCTTACAAACTCTTTCTAAGAATATAAGTCACTATAAACTCTACGAATAGGACTTCCAGTATTAAGTAAAATCAGGAAACTAACTTTTAATTAAACACTTCCACCTACAAGTCAAGGTTCGAAAAGTCCGGAACTAATATGACAAACTCAACGCACGAGTCAGCGAATCAGTTCAGTATGAGAAACACTGGGATACCTGACATCGGGTGGTCCGAGGAGACAGGTACCCTAAAAGGTCCTTTCTTATGACTTCGTACAACGGTACGGGAGAAGGTCCCTTAGAAGGACTGGGTCCCTAACTTGGGCACAGAGGACGCAGAGGACGTAACCGTCCACCTAAGAAATGGTGACTCGGTGAACCCTTCGGGTTTTGGGTACTGGGTTTTTGGTTTTGGGTTTTGGGTACTAATATAATCTGTATTTTGACAAAACAACCTTCCTAGATGAAAATTATAAGTGATCCGATAAGAATTAATTTTCCTTGTTCTAATTTAAGAATTGACCGTTAAAAATATATTTTATGGGGTAAACACAAACTCTCTCATGAATAAATAAGGTAAAGTCGTAAATGAAGAGTACAATCGTATAAGTCAATACTCCTTTATTTCATCATTAAAAAGGGAACCCTTCGTAAGAGTGGGAGGATTGAGACTAGTAACACCAAAATGTGTTTCACGGTACTATTAATGTACGGAATTTGGATGAAATCCTCTACTTAGATAATTGGTGATTGTATTGGTGTCTACTAAATTTCGGTGATTCGTTCTGGACATTGTGACCAATTTCGGAACCTGGACTCTCGGAAACAGGATTCCTACCTACCCCGTTGCGACTTAGACGATCTCGGCAGAAGTCTAACATACAGTAGGGGAATTATGAATGGATTAGACTTAATTGTCCCATTTAATTTTTGAGTAGGAAAGTTAGTACGGAAACAAACTAAGTCGTACCTTTTCTATTAAGGGAAACATATGTAATCTCAACCCATAAAAAAATAATTTTTGGATCGAGACATACTAACGTAAAAATACAGTCAAAATAGGAGAAGGATAAGTCGGAAGAAAGACAGAATGCAAGAAAAAGAACAAGAAATCATGGTACGTAACCCTCAAAACATAGTGGAATTTTTCTTACTAGCGGAACGACAAAGATTCTACAACTTATTTAAATGATTTAGACCAGAGTTTAGTGTCAAACGAATGACGTACAACTAGGCTTAACGGTCAGCGAATGATTTTCTTTTACTTCTCCCCATTCACAAAAGTAGATTTGGATTCATTAAAAGGTAAACGACCAATTGTACGGAGTCTCAAATAAAGGAAATACTTATAAAAAACCCGTCACGACTGAAATGTCTCCCTAAATCACAAAAGGTTTAATTCTTTTTTTTAGTACCCTAAGGATCATTGTGTTGAAGATAAAGATGGAATTACATACCAGACCATACCCGGAGGGATAACCGAGTCACCATTTATTAGACGGACGTTACGTCCAAGTTAGGAACTCAGTCCTTCTAGAGGACCTCCTCCTATACCGTGAGTAAGGTCATGAGAACGGACTTTTTGGGGTACCTGTCTCCTCGGACCACCCGATGTCAGGTACCCCAATGTTTCTCAACCTGCAACGACTCGTGTGTGTACGAGGTCATATACGTGAATTATCTCATACTGGTGATTATTATTTATTGTCTGACTATGACTTGTCTTTTTATGAATGGTATCCAATATATTATTAATTTACACTTTCGACCTTCACTGGAATTCTTAGTAGAAAAGAAAAAATATTTTCTCTTACAACTTCATAACGTAAATTACTAAATAAATTTATTGAATAAGTAAATTTCGTGTACTCCCTCTGATCATCTTAATGTGTAAGTATTCTAAGAATATAAAAAGTACTTCATCACAATGTAATAGACGACCATCTGTCACTATTATATTCCTATTGATAACATTAGAGAACTCATTAGTGATTTTTTTGATCCTCTACATTACATTTATAGTTGTCTCTTACATTTTACCTTACAATTTTTTTTATGAGACAACTCGAAGGACGAGAGTCATTACCATCTCATCGAACCAATATAATCGAAAGTACGTTTATTACTAATATAGTAATCCACCGAATTACCATTTCTTGGACGTACGGTTGGTCCTCTACGTCCAAACTAGGGACCTAACCCTTCTAGGGTACCTCTTCCTTTACCGTTGGGTGAGGTTATAAGAACGGACCCTTTTGGATACCAACCTCCTCGGACCACCGACATCGATTTCTCTGTCTGAGTTGAATCACTGATTTGTCGTCGTCGTCGCACGAAGGGACTTTGTTTTTTGGGGTGTGATAAACTTTTATGACCACTCACTACTTTTCGTCCGTTTTTAACCTCCCTTACCTACGGACTTTCTGTCTTTGATATGACCCATTTTAAACGTATACAGACCGATCAGAGACTCCCGTGCGGTGTAAAAAACATACACCCTTGGGTCTTTCGGTATCATAAACGATTCATCTGTCATCCCAGTCTTGTCAAACTTTAATCTTCTTACCACCTTTAAATCCCACCTTTAGGACCCTTTTCCTCCCGGTATCTATGTCACTCAGAGTTTTATTTAAAAGTTGAGACGTGTCTAGTAACACATATCCTCTTTATGTCCTCTTGATACATGTCAAGGAGATTAATATGTACATGTCCTCTTCTGATCATTCGGACCGTATGTCGTCATCGACAGTCGACTTTCTTGACTTACCTCTTAAGTCAACGTTGTGTGATACCTCCTCTACTACAAATCTCAAAAGAAGGTCGATTCAATTGACGGACGAGGTCTTTGTAGAATCTAAATTTCAGAAACGTAAAATAGTAAGTGTTAACAGACATATATCATTATTTAAACTTTCATTTATTTTAACAATCAAGTCAAGTCAAGTCAGCGAGTCAGCACAGGTTGAGAAACGCTGGGATACTTAGCGTCGTACGGTCCGGAGGGACAAGTAGTGGTAGAGGACCTCAAGTGAGTCTGAGTGCAGGTAACTCGGGCACTACGGTAGGTCGGTAGAATAGGAGCTAGCAGGGGAAGAGGAGGACGGGGGTTAGGGAGGGTCGTAGTCTCAAAAAAGGTCACTCAGTTGAGAAGAGTACTCCACCGGTTTCATGACCTCAGAAGGTTTCTTTAGGGTCCCAACTAGAGGAAGTCTTACCTGACCAACCTAGAGAAACGTCAGGTTCCCTGAGAGTTCTCAGAAGAGGTCGTGGTATCAAGTTTTCGTAGTTAAGAAGTCACGAGTCGGGAGAAGTGTCAGGTTGAGAGTGCAGGTATGTACTGGTGTCCTTTTTGGTATCGGAATTCACGTTCCTAAAACCTTTTACACTCATCGACTCTTTTTCGTTAGTTATCTTTAACCCGGACTACACCGAGTCTATAATGTTAATCGACTATTTTTTAATTTCGTAGATAACATTTAAACAATAATTTCCGAAATCACGTTTTATTAACGTCACTTACATATCTCCTGTACCTTTGATTTTTTCGATTTTTTTAAAAAAAATTCTTGAATTTTCACGATATAGTCCCAAGTTGGTCTCTTCGTCTTGACTATCTCCTCAATTTTTATACCTCTCCAAAGACCCAAAAAAAAAAGGAAAAAAAAATTTTTTTTGTGTAAAAAAAAATTTGTAACTCATTTATGGTATTTGTCAAAACCTGGAACGGTTCGTTCAAGTTTTTAGTCATCCTATCTGACATCTTTTCCTTCAGGTATCCGTCAGATGTCCGGTACCCATATCCAGTTCCGACGACAAGTGACCAATTTAACCAGTAGAGTGTAAAATGACATTCGTCGTTCTCCTTTGGTCCAGTATGGAAGTGGTCAAAGGAACCTTTAAAGCAGTTCAGTCATAGGTTCAAACAAATATTTAAGACGAAAGGTGTCTTGAACGTCCTGTGTCAAACTGATTCGAAAGATAGTCATATGTTGTTCCTAGGTAGAATGAGGTCAATTATTATTGTTCAAAGAAGACTAGGAGATCCTGGTCCAAAGATGTTCGTCAAATACTTGGGAGTGACCGAGAAGAAGTCCTGGTGTAAAGATAATTATCAAACAAGTTCCGTAAAATCTAAAAGAAGTAATACAAGTGATCTTAAGAACATCGGAGATGGGTAATAGACCAAGGTCTTTGTCAGGGTGTCAAAATCCATAAACAACAACATCGTGGAGTGAAGGTCCATGGTTTTAGACATAATCACAAAATAACGAAGGTATTGTCTAATGGTGTCCACATTAGTGTTGTAGGTACTAAAGTGTTAAGACATCCAATCTGTAGTCAGAGTACCCAATGTCAATTTTACGACTGTCCTACGACAACGAATGACTTCTTAGGTGAAAGTCAGAGTAATTCCAACAACCGGTCTAAGTAAAGAAACACCAGTATCTAATATCCAGAGAGAAAGGAACGACCGACAGTCGGTCCCCAACCAGACACAACACATTCCATTATATAAGTCTAAGGCACCTCCTTTCGTACCTGTAGAAACCCTTTGGTAAGACGGGCGATGTTCATGTTATTGACTTTCCCTGTTAAACGGCCCACCGGATTGTGTTTCGATCTCTAGTGACTCTTCTCACTTTCACAATCTCAATCACTTGACCTTCTATAACGATATTTTTCATTGATTAAACCTCTGACCTTTCTTTTATCTAATTTCTTTTTATTTGTCTCGAAGTCTCTTGTTATCTTATCATAGTTCACCGGATGGTGAACTATGTATTAACCTTAAGATCTCCCTCTACACTCTCTTACCTCGTTTTGTCTATGAACTTCTTTATTACTTGTTCATAAAGGGTCATACGTAAAGAAGACCTTCACGTTCTAACTAGATTGTCAGTTGTTAACTGTATTATAAGGAGTAAATTTCTTATTTCCCATTTTTAGAATTGTAGAATTATCTACGATTTTTTCGTTAACTATTTTAAGTTACCGTTAAACATTAATTTAGAGAGAAAAGTTCTTAAGGGACTGTCAAGGTACCAATCCTGAACCGTGAAAATGACGACTCCGTACCCAAGTTATGGATTAGTCCCTTGACTCTAGGACGTCTCCTTGACTCTAGACTCCCGAAGAGACCACCGAGTCTAACAATTCTTCGGAGGACGTTACGTCCTCTGTGCGCAAGTTAGGGACCCAACCCTTCTAGGGGACCCCCTCCCGTACCGTTGGGTGAGGTCATAAGAACGGACCTCTTAAGATACCTGTCCCCTCGGACCGTCCGTCGTCAGGTACCCCAACGTTTTTCAGCCTGTCCTGACACTCTGATTCGTGTCGCGTTCCACACCGGTTTTTTTTTTTAGAGAAAAGTTTCGTTTATTATCTTTCCTTATAAGAATAATACTATTTGTATGGGGGGGTTTAGAGGTTATGTGATTATAAATAACCACTTCATACTTTCTGAAAGGGGAATTCTAATACTTACTTTGATCCTACGGACGATTAGGACAAAAAATTCATTGTAAAATGACCTTTCAGGATGAACCATGTTATTCAATTCTTTTTATTTATTTCTAAACTTTCCCCTGTACTTTGATAGAAACAAATGTTGTACTAACACATATATCTTTTACGTTTTATTAGATACAATATAATCTTAACTATACAAATGGTCTTAATGACCTATTCGATTATAGGTTTTAGTCAAAACAAAGATGTATGGTCGTCGATCAGTTATACTTTGTTAAAACTTTTCTACCATAGTAAAGTCATTTTTAGTCTAGGAATCTTTATTTAGATGGTTTTTAAAACACATAAAGATACCCTCTTCCGTTACCGTGGGGTGAGGTCATGAGAACGGACCTTTTAGGGTACCTGTCTCTTCGGACCACCCTACGTCAGGTACCCCAGCGATTGTCGGCCTGTGTTGACTCGCTGAATTGAAAGTGACAAGTGAAAGTATGCAACCTCTTCCTTTACCGTTGGGTGAGGTCACAAGAACGGACCCCTTAGGGTCCCCGCCCCCTTGGACCACCCGACGGCAGATACCCCAGTGTGTCTCAACCTGTGCTGACTTCACTGAATCGTCGTCGTCGTCGTGTGTTCTAATATTTTACAATAAATTGTTCATACTGAACTTATTCACCTCCCTATATAGTTCAAGAATCTTATAAGTCACGACATTTCTATGGTGTAGAAGAAACTAGGTACCTAAGTGACTTAGGAACTAGTCTTAAAGTTAACTGAAGAAAATTTATAGTTTGTCCTTACGTACGTAAACACATAGTTTTCTGTAGGGTTTACACGAAAAAGTATTATCGGGGGTTTACATTCGTGTAGTTTGTAGGTAATTACGAACTTAGTTTTTTATTTTAAACCATATAAATATTTTAGTAGGGGTTCTTTTTCTTTACGTTTTTTCGTTTTACCAACAGACTCTTCAGGAATGTCTATCGACTCTTTCCTTCTTTTCGTTTTCCGTTTCCCCTTCTCCTTTCGATATAGGTCGACTTACGGCTCAAAGTCTCTTATCGTACCTCGCTATTCTTTCGGAAGGTTTCACTTGTTACGTCTCTTTATCTCCTTTTGCTATCTTGTCTTTTCTGGTCTCTAGAGAAGTTCTTTTAATCTCCATGGTTCCCTTGTAAAGTACGTTTCTACCCGAACTATTTCCTGTCTTTAATATACTTGGATTGTCTTCGTCTTCTATAATTCTCTACCGTTCTTATGTGTTTTATTGATATGTTTTTTTGGAAATACTGGGTCTATTGGTGCTACCACACTAATGAGTGGATCTTTGTCTGAAGGACCTTACGTTTCAGTTCACCCGGAATCCTTCGTAGTGATGTTTGTTTCGATCACCTCCTCTAGTCACTACCCTAAGGTCAACTCGATAAAGTTTAGGATTTTCTACTACGATAATTACACGACATGAGTTATACAATCGTTTAAACCTTTGGAGTCCTCAGTGGTGTCCTGACCTTTTCTAGTTAAAAGTAAGATTAGGGTTTCTTCCCGTTACGGTTTCTTACAAGTTTGATGACGTGTTAACGTGAGTGAAGTGTAAGATCGTTCAAGTACAAGTTTTAAGAGGTTCGATCCGAAGTCGTCATGTATTTGACTCTTGAAGGTCTACATGTTCGACCTAAATCTTTTCCGTCTCCTTGGTCTCTAGTTCAACAGTTGTAACCAACCTAGTATCTCTCGACCCCTTTAGATCTTTTGTAGACGAAGTGACTGACACAATTTCAGAAACTAACACACCTAGTGTTGTTTTACACATTTTAAGAATTTCTCTACCCTTATGGTCGAAGGGACGGAGGACTCTTTGGACATACATCCAGTTCTTCCTTGTCAATCTTGACCTGACCAAGGTCTAACCCTTTCCTCATGTAGTTCCGACATACAACAGTGGGACGAATAAATTGTATATACGTCTCATGTAGTACGTTTTAGGACCTGACCTACTTAGAGTTCGACCTTAGTTCTAACAGTCCTTTTTATAGTTATCGAAGTCTATACGTCTACTGTGGTGGTAATACCGTCTTTAGCTTCTCCTTGATTTCTCGGAGAACTACTTCCTCTTTCTCCTCTTACTTTTTCGACCGAATTTTGAGTCGTAAGTTTTTTGATTCTAGTACTGTAGACCAAGACAGTGAAGTACTGTTTATCTACTCCTTTGTTACTTTTGTCTCTGAAATAAAAAACCCCGAGGTTTTAGTGATGTCTACCACTGACGGCGGTACTTTAATTCTGTGAACGAGGAATCTTCTTTTCGATTCTGTCTGGATCTGTCGGATAATTTTTCGTCTCTGTAATGAAACGGTTGTTTCCAGGTAGATCAGTTTCGACACCAGAAAGGTCATCAGTACATGTCTACACTCTCGACCTGGTATTTTTTCCGACTCGTGGTTTCTTAACTTCGAAAGTTTGACCACAACCTCTTCTGAGAACTCTCAGGTAACCAGACGTTCTTCTAGTTTGGTCAGTTAGGATTTCCTTTAGTTGGGACTTATAAGTAAACTTCCTGACTACGACTTCGAGGTCGCGAAACCGGTGGACTACACTTCTCGACTGAGTAACCCTTTTTTGGGACTACGACCCTTTCTAACTTCCGTCCTCCTCTTCCCTTCATCCCTTCTGTTCTACCAACCTACCGTAGTGGTTGGTCACCTGTACTTAAACCTGTTCGAAGTCCTCTACCGTTTCGAGTCCCTTCGGACCGCACGACGTCAGGTACCCCAACGTCTCAACCTATACTGACTCACTGACTTGTTGTATATCAGTTATCATATACATGTTACTTTCTTTCACTTTCACTCCAGCGAGTCAGTACAGGCTGAGAAACACTGGGGTACCTGACATCGGGTGGTCCGAGGAGACAGGTACCCTAAGAGGTCCGTTCTTATGACCACATCCAACGGTAAAGGAAGAGGTCCTCTAGAAAGGTTGGGTCCCTAGCTTGGGTCCAGAGGGCGTAACGTCCGTCTGTGAAATTGGAGACTCGGTGGTCCCTTCGTATACATGTTATTATCTCTACTTTTTTAACGGTACCATAAGTCACCTGTACTCAAACTCGCTGGAGACCCTCTATCACTTCCTGTCCCTTCGGGTCGTACGACGTCAGGCACCCCAACGTCTCAGTCTGTACTGACTCACTGACCTGTTGTCGTCGCTGGTAACTATTTACACTGGTGTACCTATTTAGAGTTTCTTTAGTGTATGTTTGTTTATGTAAGACATCTCAAGATATATTCAATTAAAGTCTAAATCGACCGTGTTGATTAGATGATGTTCAATTCTATCACAAATAGAAATCCCGTAGTGTCGTATCATGACGAACCTTCCACCGTTCATCCCCCGAAGACTTCACAAACTTTATAACATTGTTTATTCATCTAAACAATATTAAGTAAATACTAGACGTCTGTGTCAAAAAATTATTAAATACTAAATTAATACACAGTCTACATTGTCTAATGACATTTTGAATTAGTCTAATTTTCCTATTATTTTAATAAAAGGGGTGTGTTAAAGACATCCGGTCCCTAAACTCTCATAAAATCGACTCACCAAAGACGAACTCCAGAAAACATGCTAACGTGAATTCCATAACCGGTCTCAACGTCAGTAGACTTCCGAACTGTCTTCGACCTTTTAGACGAAGGTCCATAGAGTGTGTGTCCTGACCATGGAAGTTCGTCTGACAACCGTCTTGCGGAGTCAAGGAACAACCCATCTGGAGAGGTACAACGACGAACTTACAGGAGTATTACAATTCCTAACGAAGGGAGTCTCGTCCACTATGTTCTCTCACGTTTCACCTTCAGTGTTAGTAAAAATGCTGGAACAGAAACTTTTGTGTAGGGTTGTAAAGACGTCGTAAAACAACCTATTTTTTCCAGTCGAGATAAGTCACACTCACCCCTGTTGTGTTCCCTAACTTGGGGTCCTTTGTAAGTGACCCCGTAGAAGTTCCACCCATGACACAATCAAAAGATCCCGACGGTTTGTTTTATGGTGTCTGATCCTCTGATTGTGTCGTCTCTCAATAAAAGAGTGTCGAGACCCACGAACCCTTAGTTTCTAGTCTTATGGTCATCCCAACTACAGGTCACCCTCGAAAGTGAACTCAACATCGACTGATGGAAGAGACACACACGAGTGTATTAGAAGGAAACCACGGACACCTCCCTCTCTCGCTCGCTCGTTTTCTCGTCCTCACCCTCGACTTCGCGAAAGACAACAGAGAAATTCTTGAAATTAGGACGGTCTAGTCCTGGGGTGTGAATACTGGAGTAAATTGGAATTAATAAAGAACCTCCGGGGAAGAGGTCTATCCAGTGTGACATCCAATCCCGAATTATATACTTAAACCATCCTCCCTATCCCCTTACGTTCGTAAGTCAGGTGTTATCAATGAAGTACATAAAAAGATATAAAAACAATACTATGCTTCAATTGAAAATTTTTACCGACTATTAAAGAGTCCGGACATGTTTCTTTATCAGAAATCTCAATTTTTTGTTTTAGTTTTTTTCGTGGTTTACGACCATCTTACTGCCCGTTTCTATTTGTATCCGTTCATGTAAGAGTGTCGCTTAAAAAAAAATCGTAGTTCTTATTTCTTTTCCAAGATATAAAATCCATTTCTATTAAACTGGGTATCAAAATGAAGTCCAAAGAGAGTTCGACGTACCGTACGTTCCGTCGTCACCTCGTCACAGAATTATCACGACAAGTAAAATTAATATAAAATATAAAGGAACTAACTCATGAAGGGTTAAATAAATATAAGTAAGAAGATAATTACCCGTAAACCTAACAAAAGACAAAACTCGTGAATAATTATTACTTTACCGATATTTGTCGTAGAGACATGGATTATGGTGTGACAAAGTAATGGTATCTAAATAGAGAAACATACATTCGTACGTAAAGATATTATATATAGATCATTATCTTAACGATCTAGTAACCCATATGTAGAGAAATGATCCATTCAACCCGAAAAAAGTTTCACTAACATGACTAAATGTAAGATCGGTCGTCACACTCTAAAGACCTCCGAACTATGACAGTTTAAAAAATTTAAAATGATTATATTAAAATGATTAGATATATAAAAAAAATAACTGTATATTGAGTGTACAGCATTTTAAGTGGAAAAATCTCACATATTAAGTCACCAGAAATATCATACAAGTGTTTCAACATATTGGTGATGGATGAGGTCTTGTAAAAGTGGTGGAATTTTTCTTTGGGTGTTGGGTAATTGCCAGGGTAAGGGATATGATGGGAGGGGAGTTCGGGACCTTTTGTAATTAGACGAAGGGTAAAGATACCTAAACGGACAAGACCTGTAAAGTATATTTACCTCAGTTTGTCATACACCAGAAATCAACAACCAAAGAAACCGAGTCGTCATTTCTTATACGAACGTTAAGTCCACTACACCCTCTACACCCAAGCTAGGGACCCGGACCTTCTAGGGACCTCCTTTACCGTCGAGTGAGGTCATAAGAAAGAACGGACCTTTTGGGGTACCTGTCTCCTCGGACCTTCCGATATATCAGGTACCACAACATTTCTCAACCCATGCTGACTCACTGACTTGTGTGTCATTACAAAAGTCCCAAGTAGAGACAATATCTCCACAGCCATGAAGTAAGAAAAATACCGACTGATCACCGTGGGGTGGGGTCATGGGAACCAACCTTTTAGGTACCTGTCTCCTCGGACCACCCGACGTCAGGTACCCCAGCGATTCTCAGACTCGCTGAAGTGAAAGTGAAAAGTGAAAGTACGTAACCTCTTCCGTCACCGTTGGGTGAGGTCACAAGAACGGACCTCTTAGGTCCCTGCCCCTTCGGACCACCCGACGGCAGACACCCCAGCGTGTCTCAACCTTTGCTGACTTCGCTGAATCGTCATCGTCGTCGTTCGTCATAAGGTGACCGACCGAGATGGTATAAAACAAAAGTAAGTAGACGACTACCTGTAAACCCAACAAAGGTGAGAAACCGAAAATACTTATTATGGTGATAATCGTCAATACGTATTAAAAAATACACCTGTACGAAAGCCAAGAAAACCTGTAAATGGACACTCATCTTAGGGGTCCAGTATTACCTTGATACAAATTGAAAAACTCCTTACGGTTTGACAAAATGTTTCACCAACGTGGTAAAACGCAAGAACTGTCGTTACACGCTTCTGAGAACTGAAGAGGTGTACGATTGGTTGTAAATAATAGTAGACAGAAAACTTGAACATGTACGGTATCATCCATACTTCTCCATATAGTCACACCCTAAAAAAAAAAGGGTAACCTTTTCAAAATGACTTTTTTTGATATACTTCTTTAAGAACCAAACTGTTGTTCTTTCCGAAATAAAGGGTCGTTCAAACTCGTAGAAAAGTACACGAATAACCAGTAAGGATATAGAAAAGACCTCTTTCCAGAAAAGTTTAGGAAAAGAATAATATTTTTACCCCAGTAAATAGAAAATAAACACCATCAACAATTTATATAGAACCTATGATCTTGAAATAATGTGTATATTAAACGTTCACAAAGGAGGGTAAGACACCAGAAAAGTTAAAGAACTCTCACAAGAAACTAGTTCGGACACACACCGTAACATAAAACCAACGAACACGAGAATAAATTGGATTCTTTGGTAACACATTAGGTTCCAGTGTTTCTAAATGTGAAAACGAAGAAAGAAGACTCTCAAAGTAGAACATGTGTAAAACTAGAAACTAGGTAAAACTCTATAAAAAACGCACCACACTTCATCCCGAGTCAAAGTATGAAAAGTACACCTATAGGTCAACGTCATACTCAAACGTCAACAGAGTCGTGGTAAAACCTCTTCCTTCATCGTCAGGTGCGGTCACAAGAACGGAACCTTTAGGGTACCTGACTCCTCGGACCGTCCGACGACAGGCACCCCAACGTTTGTCAACATGTAGTGACTCGTACTCGTACGTTGTGGTAAACCACTTTCTGATAAGGAAAAGGTAATTTAACAGAACCGTGGGAACTGTTTAGTAACACCAAAATTCAACACTAAAGGATTAATGATTACTCAAACTTTTGGAAAAAGACATAATCGGTAAACCTATAAGAAAGATAAATTTATGGAAAACCATAAAACGGGGTTAAAACCCCCTTCCTCAAACCCAATAGGTGAAATACGAATATAACTAAAGAACAAGAAGACGTAAGATCTACACTTAGGAAACAACCAAAATACACAACGTTTATCAAAAAGCGTGAGCTCAAACAGACAAGGAAAGAACTATAGAACTACTTGTCTTGCAAGAATTTATATTACAGTGAGAAAGTGAAAACCTCACTATAAAACTCACAGAATTAGTTCTTTACAAAAGATGGGGTTCGAGACTTGACATAGTAGATCGTAATATCAAAATTGAAAGTACAAAATCCAGACATTAGATGGACTTTAACAAAAAACCTATACCATGCTCTAACAACAACAAATCATCGAGTACCTGACGTCGTGCGGTCCGAAGGGACAGGAAGCGGTAGAGGGTCTCGAACGAGTTTGAGTACAGGTAACTCAACCACTACGGTAGGTTGGTAGAACAGGAGACAGTAGGGGAAGAGGAGGACGGAAGTTAGAAAGGGTCGTAGTCCCATAAAAGATTACTCAAAGTCGAGAAACGTAGTCCATCGGTTTCATAACCTCGAAGTCGTAGTCTGGAAGGTTACTTATAACTAAAGGAAATCCTAACTGAACATATTCTATCGTCAGAAAAAAGGGGTATATCTATGGGTCATCATGGTCGTGGTAAATAACTTTATGGACAGATATGAGTTACGATACGTTATAGTCGAAACGGTACTTTATCCGTAGGAACATACGTAACCAGACAAAGAGTCGAGGACAAGAGGTGACGAGATATAAAGACAGGGACATGGTCGTCTTGTAACGGAATAGCAGTGTCGAAAGATTATCACATCCATATACCATCTTGTTTAGGAGAAAAACATAAGTAAACGTCATCACAAAGGTCGAGATCAAAACATAGGAATATAAAAGAGACACACACACATACATATATATATATATATTAAAATAGTCCCTAACAAATCGAAAGGGGAGTCAACTCAAAAGGAGAAGGACCTTGTGAGGGTGGTTCTGGTAATTATTGTTAGTTCAAGTTTGGACCCGTTAGAATAAGGAGTCTAAAAAGTAAATAACCCTGAAAAGAGATTCCTCTGGTCGGTAGGGTTACTGACCAGTACGACGGTTTTACTCAGAAACTGGAGAGTAGGAAACTGGGTGAAGGTCTTTCGGTGTCATCTATAGACTGAACTACGGGTGGAAGGATATTGTTAAAAATACGTCCACTCATGTTTAAAGGTTCGTTTTGAGTATGGACTGGATGACCTCATTTTAAATAACCCGTTTTGAGTACGTGACCTCGTCATGATCAACGTGACTCGAGGTGCGACGGGAAAATAAGATCTTGTCACATGTCTGTAGATAGTCCTGGTAAAAAGAGTAGGGTTCTCTCCCTAATACTGGGAACTCTAAACTCTAAAAATTTGATGCAATCCATGGCTTCGTGGATGGTGAGTGACAACACTAGTCCCCACCTTACGTCTTTTTTATTTACCGTCTGTAATATAGAGTACGGTGTCTTTATTTTCCAGTTTTGTCTGATGACAATTATTAACATACACTTGTTTAACCTATTGGATCTGGAATAAAACTACTGAATCGTATTTAAAACTCCCCTCGTCAGGAAGAGACCGTATTAGTTTCTGACCCTAGGTTTGGAAAGGTCTACATACTGCACCGTATGATCATCGGTACCCGATGAGGTACAGGTGAAAAATGACAACCCCTTCATAGTAGGGGAGGAAACCGTACTATCCTTCCTCGAACTCAGGTTCGAAAGATCAACTGGTCTTAGCTAATGTGTAAGTCGACTCAGGTCAACAATACCTCCATTTATCCTTAAATCGAAGAAAAGACTCACCGGTCTTCTAGTCAAAACCTGTTTTACTGGGTATAAGACAATTTGAGTGAACAATTGAAGTCTTAAAGAGACCGTCAATAAAAAGTAAAACCTAGATATAATAGTATCTACCGTAAAGTTTCTTAGAGTCAAAACGACATTTGAAAGGAGAAGCACATAAGAATGACGTAGGGTGTCTGAAACCTCACGACTCAAAAACAAATAGACTTCCATAAAAGATTAAAGAGATAACTAAAGAAGAAACTGGGTAACCAACAAGTCCTCACACAAAAATAAAAAGAATGTAACCACTTAAAAGGTCACAAAGAAAACAATAAAAATCAAAGTAGTGTAACACCAACTTTTTCTATGAACCATACTAAAATTGGAAGAATTTAAAAATTTCTGAACAAAACACTGGATTGTTCAAGGGACACGTGAACTATTTCTTACATATAACACGACGACAACTCACTTTCCAAGGCATATATAGACAATCCAGTCGCAACAAAACTAGGTGACGAAGGAATAACTAAAAGATAAACCTATAAGATAGGTGATAACTTTCACCCCATAACTTCAGGAGAGAATAGTTATAATAACTCAACGAAAGGCAAAAAGGTAAGTCTAGACAGTAACAAACGACATAAATCGAAAAACTTTCAACAAAACTGAGAAGATCCGGGAAATAACAACAAGTCAACGATTCAACACAGACTGAGGAATGTTGGGTCATTGATGCCGCACGGTCCGAAAGGACAGGAAGTGGTAGAGGGTCTCAAACGAGTTTGAGTACAGGTAACTCAATTACTACGGTAGGTCGGTAAAGTAGGAGTCAACGGGGGAAGAGAAGGACGGGAATTAGAAAGGGTCGTAGTCCCAGAAAAGGTCACTTGACCGAGAAGCGTAGTCCACCGGTTTCATAACCTCGTAATCAAAGTCGTGGTCAGGAAGATCACTTATAAGTCCCAACCAAAGGAAGTCCTAACTGACCAAACTAGAGGAACGTCAGGTTCCCTGAGAGTTCTCAGAAGAGGTCGTGGTGTTAAACTTTTGTAGTCAAAAAAAAATCGTAAGTCGGAAGTAATATCAGGTCGAGAGTGTAGGTATGTATTGATGACCTTTTAGTATCGAAACTGATCTACCTGGAAACAACCGTTTCACTACAGAGACGAAAAATTATTTGACAAAACCAAACAGTATTGAAAAGAAGGTTCCTCGTTCGTAGAAAAGTGAAACACCGACGTCAGTGGTAGACGTCACTAAAACCCCGGGTCCTTTTATTTTAGACAGTGACAAAGGTGAAAAAGGAGTAGAACACGACACTTCACTACCCCGACCCACGGTACTAGAATCAAAAAACTTACAACTCAAAATTCGTTCGAAAAAATGAGAGGAGAATCTGGAAGTAGTTCTCCAAGAAATCAAGGAGAAGTGAAAGACGGTATTTCCACCATAGTACACGTATAGACTCCAACAACTATTAAGAGGGACGTCAGAACTAAGGTCAAACACGTAGTAGATCGGGTCGTAAAGTGTATTACATGAGACGTATATTCAATTTGTTCGTCCCACTGTTATATGTCGGAGCTACATGAGGGAAAATTTAAAACTTGGCCAGGTAACAAGATACAGACCAAGATTAACAACGAAGAACTAGACGTACGTCCGAAGGGTCCTCTGTCCATTCCACTACTACCAAATTCAACAATTCAACACAGGTTGAGAACACTAGGGTACCTAATATCGGGTGGTTCGAGGAGACAGATACTCTAAAAGGTACGTCCTTATGACCTCATCAAACGGTAAAGGAAGAGGTCCCCTAGAAAAACGTCCCTAGTTTGGGACCCAGAGGAAGTGACGTCCTTCTAAGAAATGACCGACTCGGTGGTCCCTTCGGGATGTCTACTCCAGGAAATATAAAGGTACATTTAAAACCTTAGTCGAAACTTAAAGATGTTGTTTTTCGGACGACCATAAAAATAACCCTAATGTAACTTATCTTATCTAGATAAAACCTATTTGGTTAAATCCTTTTAACGGTAAAACTATCACTCAGAAGGTCAGGTACTTGTCTTAAAAAGAAATAAATAAATCTAAAGAGTCGTCCCAAAATATCAAAAGTCACATTTTCAAAACTTAACGAAAATAATTTAAATAAAGATTCATAAAATAAGAAAGACTACAAAACTTATCATAATAATTAAAACAAAACCTAATTAATAACGGTTATATATCTTTATGTCAACTAAAAAATAAAAAAGTACAACTAAAACATAGGATATTGGAACGATACCAGTAAATAATTAAGGTGAACACATAAATACACACACACACACACACACACAATATAAGGAACCCTAAAAGTACATGTCCTAACACAGTAGACTCTTGTTTCTGTTAAAAGAAAGAAAGGTTTGATCTACAAAAATTATAAAAGGATTAATATAGTAGAATTTGGAAGTCATGTTACAACTTATCTTCACCACTTTCGTCCATACGAACGGAACAGGGATTAGAATTCCTCTTTCGTAATTCGTACTACAATTGGTATCGAAAAAACTTCTACGGAAAATAGTCCAATACCTGTAAGAGAAGTTAAAAATCAAAAAAAGTCTCATAAAAGTACTCACCTATAATCTAAAACAACTAAAAAAAAATTAGATAATTCTACTAGTCACCAAAGACAGGGAAAGCAATAATTAGACCATACATTTTATTTAATCTAAAAGACTACAATTTAGTTAAAAACAAAAACTAATACCAAATATTAAGAAAAATTTATAACCACCTAAGTCAATCGACTATAAAATAATTTCTCGATATACAGACAGTCCTCCCTATAGCCAGACAACAAAAGAACTCTCTTAAACAGTCCGAAACAATTAGTCCACTATGACCGTAGTGTAGTAAACAACCCTTCATAAAATGGGAGTGAATACAAGATTTTCTCAAACACTTTCTAACGATAATAAAGAAATTTACAAACTATCTTAATCGACCACTTCGACAACACTGGAGACGAGAAAAACTCCCTTCTAAAATTTATTGATTGAGTATCAAGACAAATCTAAGATATAAAAGAAACATTCAGTCCAAAACATCAAACCATAAAAATCCATAAAACCGTAAAGTAGATTCAAACAACCGTATATCAACAAATATTATAAGAGAATGTTAGTAAATTTAAAGAAATCCCAGTCATGCTAACAAGAGATGAAGTAAGGACTAAAACCATTAAACATAAGGAAGACAAAATAAAAGAAGAAATCAGATCGATTTTCAAACAGTTAAAACAACTTACAAATGTTTCTTGATTGAAACACAAAGTAACTAATCAAAAGTAATGATATAAAAACGTAAGAACAGGTAACTAGAGACGAGACTAGAAATAATAAATGAAAGAAAGAGGAATGAGACATGAACCAAGTGAGAGAAAAAGATTAAAGACATAACATCTATGAATCCAATAACTAGACTTTCGAAGAAAAGACCATATCTACAAACGTCGATATTTATAGGGAACTTCGTAACAAAATCGATGTAGAATATTTAAGACTAAACAATACCAAAACAACAGTAAGACAAAGTCTACAAAAGAAAAAGTAAACTAAATAAGAACTGGGTACCCAATGAATCTTTATCCAAAAATTTAAGATTTATAACTCCTAAAAGAACTAATTAAAAGACTAGTACATAATAAATTAAGTCAACAAACCCCCTTATATAAAACTACTAAAGACAGGAAAATTTACATAAGTCTGAAAATTTACAAAATACTGACCGTAAATTATAGAAACTCTTGACAGGTATACGTAAACTCTTCTTACATATATAATGTCAGTGGCCCAACTTACAACATCCAACTTAACTCACTAATTTAACAAGTTCAGAAAATATAGGAATTACTAAAATAACTCCACAAGATAGTTAATAGTCCATCCAAATCTGTAGACATCGATAATAACAATTTACTATATAAAGAGGAAAATACAATTCGAAACGAAGTATATAAAACTCCGAGACAACAATTCAAACATATACAAATAGTAACAACATAGTTAGATGACATTGCTGGTCAAAGAGTAATACTTTATGGAGAAAAATAGAGAACATTAAAGAAAAGAATTTAAGACGAACAGACTAAAATTATATCGATGGGAACTGGAAAATACTAATCAAACGTACCGTATAGCAAAGGGTAGTAAAATGAAAGTAGAGTAAACATAGAAACTTGAACTACGTACAGAAAACATTTGTTGTGTATCAAACTCAGACGAAAAAAAGTAGTATAGACCGTTAAAAACAGAAAAACAACCTTACAAATCTGGTAAGTGTAAATTATATTAATAACTATACTAACATAAATTGGAAACGACAAAACGACAAACAAGATATCTTCAGAGGAAAAAACAAGGAGAGAAGAAAAGAAACAAAACACAATTGTAAAAGTCATATAAAATTAAGGAGACAGTCATATAAATGAAAAAATTTTCAACAAAGAGAACCTTAATTTTATACGAAAAATTAAAAGGTGTTAGATGAAGTTTAATCCTGATTAAATTAAAATCATTCTATATCTTAGAAACGAGGTCACGTCAAGACAAGAGAGGAACGAGGATAAACGATAATAACAGTACATATAATGAACATATACGTAATATTTAAGTTGTATGTGACAATATTAACAAAATATGTTAAAATACAAGAAATCAATTCTTTTTAAATTTTTTTATAAATGTCTTAGTAAATATAATAGAGTGTATAAATAGTAAAATCACGAGAAATATAAAGGAACTAATAAGTACAGTAACAAACCTCAGTCAGAAAGTCAAATTGTCTGAAGTAAATCACAAAAAATATTGTAGTCCATACAATCGTTACGTAACAGAATCCGTACCAAATAGACTCTTACAAGAAAAAATTAGAAGTAAAAATCTAGTACCAAGACGACCTATCTCTTAAAAATAAAAAAATAAAGTCGTAAAACTTATACCTAAAAGATAAGGTAACAAATTCCACTTTTCGGTTATTAATATAACATCGAGAAGAGATGTCACATTACTCATCGAAAATAGAACGACGACAGGAATAAAACAGAATACAGAAACCGTGAAACTGACAACACACAGACACATCTAGAAAAACATAAAAAGGATGAACCCTAAACAATTCGAAGAGTTCACACATGTAATTATAAAATTTGTTTATAACCTACAAAAACCAGTAATAAAGATTCCTATAAGGAAAACAAGGAAACAGAGAGGGGAAAGGAAGACCGTAAAGATAGTACTTTTACAACTATGTGTACTAGTATAAGGTGTCCAAAGATTCCGAGACACCAAAAAAACAAACAAACAAACAAAAAACAAGGAAGTAAGAAATAAAAGGAATCGACCTAATAGAGTCAAATTGGACAGAAGTTCATGAAAAAGATGACAACCATGTTTAGTCGACAACCTTACGTCCAAAATTAAAAAATTTTAACAAAGACTTGAGAAAAAAAATTGACTTCATAACAACTAAATGTCATGACACAATCAAAGTCCACATGTCGTTGTAATGAGTAAGAAAAAATACCGACTCAATATATCAAGTAACACACACACACATACACATGAGGTAACACACACACACAATTATATATACGTACATATATATGTGTAAGAAATAGGTAGTAGACAACAACTTGTAAGTCCAACGAGGGTACAAAACCGACAAGATAACACGACGACACTTGTGACCCGACGTACACAGAAAAGTTCAATCTCAAAAACAGAAAAGACCAACACACGGGTTTTCATCCTAACGACTTAGTTAACCATCGAGATAAAAATCAAGAATTCCTCGGAGGTATGGCAAAAGGGATCACTAACGTGGTCAAATGTAAGAGTGATTGTCACAATCTCCCAAGGGAAAAGAGGTGTAAGAGAGGTCGTGAAAAAGAAATATCTGAAAAACTACTATCGGTAAGACTGAATAAAAAAATAAAGTCGTGAAACTTATACCTAAGAGATAAGGTAACAAATTCCACTTTTCGGTTATTAATATAACATGGTGTTGAGACGTTCCACAACTTATCGAAAATAGAACGACACCGGTAAGAAAACAGAATGTGGAAAGTGTGAAACTGACACCACACAGAATACACATCTAGAAACCACATTCAGCTATGGAGTAACACAAAAAAAAAATTATTTTTATAAATAAACCAGTGTAGGTCAGAGTCAACGTCGTGTACCCTGGATACAACACAGTACACTCTAGAAGACAACGTCACGTTCCTGACAGATCAACACCATACGTCCGAGAGATCAACCCCGTGTTCCCGAGACCTCACCTGGTCGAATCGTCAACGTCGTGTACCCGAGAGATCAACACCACGAGTCCGAGACCTCACGTGTCCGAGTCATCAACGTCACGTGTTCGAATCAACGGGACTTTCCGTACACCCTAGAATCAAGGGATTGGTCCTAGTTCGGACGCAGGAGACGTTACGTCCCACCTAAGAATATTGGTGACCTGGTGGTCCCTTCAGGGGGAGTAACACTAAAGATAAACGTAAAGAGATTAATGACTACAACTGGCAGAAAAGTATACGTACAACAAGTAGACATACAAAAGAAATTTCTTTGCAAATAAATCCAGAATACAGGTCAAAATTTAAAAAGATAAAAAAAGAAAATATAACTCAACATCCTCGAGAAACATATAAAACCTTTATTTGGACAACAGTCAGTGTAACAACCGTCTATAAAACAGTGTAAGACATTCAACAGGAAAACAAACAAAATTATCGAAAAAAAAAAAAAAAAGTGACACGACCCAGAAGTAAAGTCACGTACCGAGAGATCAACACCAGGTACCCGAGAGATCAACACCAGGTACCCGAGAGACACTGTACACCCGAAAGATCAACACCGTAATGTTACGGATGTCCGAATCAACAGGACACCGTACACCCAAGAATCAGGGTACTGGTCCCAAACTTGGACACAGAGGACGTAACCTTCCATCTAAGAATTGGTGACCTGGCGGTCCCTTCTGTGGATATCCAACAGAGAAGTAAAACACCCGAAGAAACGACAAGTCTTGCCAATGTAAACTAATCCAGGGTAAACAAACAAAAACGAAAATAAAGAAAATGGAACCCTCTGTCCAGATAATATCCCCTGACCTTACGTTTTCATCCTTCAGTTCTTTGTGGACCTCATTGTCCTTTTAAACCTGAACCTTACGCCTTACTTCGTCCCGTTTATGATTATCTCAAAACGGTTCTTTTACTTGATCAATATCGTTTGTGGGAGAAGGTAGTTGTGTTCTCTTCTGAGATGTGTACCTGTAGTGGTCTACCAGTTGTGGCTTTAGTCTAACTAATATAAGAAACGTCGGTTTCTACCTCTTCGAGATATGTCAGTTGTTTTTGTTCTGGTCCTCGACTGACACCGAGTCTAGTACTTGAGGAATAATGGTTTATGTCTGAGTTTAACTTCTTTCGTCCCTTTTGACGATCTGGTAAGTCCATACTGGATTTAGTTTAGGAAATACTAATATCCCACCTTCACTCTTTATCTAAATTCCCGGATCTAGACTATCTCACGGACTACTTGATACCTTACTCCAAGTACTGTAACATGTCCTCTGTCCCTAGTTCTGGTAGGGGTACCTTTTCTTTACGTTTTTTCGTTTTACCGACAGACCCCTCCGGAATGTTTATCGACACTTTTCTTCT
>SJYO01052474.1:19228140-19268051 GCA_006410555.1 Capra ibex
CTAGAGAAGTTCTTTTAATCTCTATGGTTCCCTTGTAAAGTACGTTTCTACCCGAGCTATTTCCTGTCTTTACCATACCTGGATTGTCTTCGTCTTCTATAATTCTTCTCCACCGTTCTTATGTGCCTTCTTGACATGTTTTTTCTAGAAGTGCTGGGCCTATTAGTGCTACCACACTAGTGAGTAGATCTCGGTCTGTAGGACCTTACACTTCAGTTCACCCGGAATCTTTCGTAGTGATGCTTGTTTCGATCACCTCCACTGCCTTAAGGTCAACTCGACAAAGTTTAGGACTTTCTACTACGACACTTTCACGCCGTGAGTTGTACGGTCGTTTAAACCTTTTGAGTCGTCACCGGTGTCCTGACCTTTTCCAGTCAAAAGTAAGGTTAGGGTTTCTTTCCGTTACGGTTTCTTAAGGCTTTGCGTGTCAACGTGAGTAGCGTGTACGATCATTTCATTACGAGTTTTAAGAGGTTCCGTCCGAAGTCGTTATACACTTGGCACTTGAGGGACTACAAGTTCGACCAAAATCTTTTCCGTCGCCTTGGTCTCTAGTTTAACGGTTGTAGGTGACCTAGTACCTTTTTCGTTCTCTCAAGGTCTTTTTGTAGACAAAGAAGAAATAACTGATACGGTTTCGGAAACTGACACACCTAGTGTTATTTGACACCTTTTAAGTCTTTCTCTACCCTTATGGTCTGGTGGACTGGACGGAGAACTCTTTGGACATACGTCCAGTCCTTCGTTGTCAATCTGGACCTGTACCTTGTTGTCTGACCAAGGTTTATCCTTTTCCTCATGCAGTTCCGACATATAACAGTGGGACGAATAAATTGAAGAGACGTCTCATGTAGTACTCTTTGCGACCTGACCTCCTTTGTGTTCGACCTTAGTTCTAACGGCCCTCTTTATAGTTATTGGAGTCTATACGTCTATGGTGGTGGGAATACCGTCTTTCACTTCTCCTTGATTTTTCGGAGAACAACTTTCACTTTCACCTCTCACTTTTACAACCGAATTTCGAGTTGTAAGTCTTTTGCTTCTAGTACCGTAGGCCAGGGTAGTGAAGTACCCTTTANCTAGTACCGTAGGCCAGGGTAGTGAAGTACCCTTTATCTACCCCTTTGTCACCTTTGTCACAGTCTGAATTAAAACCCCCCGAGGTTTTAGTGACGTCTGCCACTGACGTCGGTACTTTAATTTTCTACGAATGAGGAACCTTCTTTTCAATACTGGTTGGATCTATCGTGTAACTTTTCGTCTCTGTAATGAAACGGTTGATGCCAGGTAGATCAGTTCCGATACCAAAAAGACTATCAGTACATACCTACACTCTCAACCTGACACTTCTTCCGACTCGCTTCTTAACTACGAAAACTTGACACCACAACCTCTTCTGAGAACTCTCAGGGAACCTGACGTTCCTCTAGGTTGGTCAGGTAAGACTTCCTCTAGTCGGGACCCTAAAGAAACCTTCCTTACTATGATTTCGACTTTGAGGTCATGAAGCCGGTGTAGTACCCCTCAACTGAGTAACCTTTTCTGAGACTACGACCCTCCCTAACCCCTGTCCTCCTCTTCCCCTGCTGTCTCCTACTCTACAGACCTACCGTAGTGACTGAGTTACTTACACTTAGACTCACTTGAGGCCCTCGACCACTACCTGTCCTTCCGGACCGCACGACGCTAAGTACCCCAGCGTTTCTCAGCCCGTGGTGACTCGCTGACTTGACTTGACTTGTACAGTCTCTTACAAAAGAATAGAAGACCCTCGAAATACCATATTAAGGATACACAGAAATTTGGTAAAACTCAAATAAAAACATACAACACACTTTCTCACAAGACTAAAGTAACTAAATGTATATCAACAGGTCGAAAGGGTCGTGGTGAACGACTTCTCTGGTAGAAAAGAGGTAACCTATAAGAACGGAGGAAACGACTTATAATTAACATACCTAAATAAAGACAAGAGAGATAAGACAAGAGAACTAGACATACAGACAAAAACACGTCTAGGGTGTGATAAAACTAATGACAACGAAACATAATAATAGACTTCAGACCCTTCTAATATGGAGGTTGAAACAAGAAAAAAGAGTCTTAACGAAACGGTTAAGACCTGGAAAACACCAAGGAATATTTAAAATCCTAATAACAAGATCAAGACACTTTTTACAGTACCTCTTAAACTATCTCTAACGGAATTTAGACATCTAACGAAACCCATCATACCAGTAAAATTATTATAATGAAGAAGGTCAGGTTGTCATACCTGATAGAAAGGTTAAAACACTCAGTAGAAGTCAAAAGAAATAGTCACAAAATCTCAATAATCGTGTATCAAGAAAATGGAGGAACCAATCCAAATAAGGGTCCATAAAGAAAAAAATTACACTAAAATTTGTCAAAAAAAATTTGAAAGACTATAAAGTAACAATGACATTTCTTTACATCGTCGAGAGACACATAATTAGAACATGAGACGATGGAACTTCTTAAGTAAATAAGATTACCAAAAACACACCTCAGAAATCCCAAAAGATATACCTTATAGTACAGTAGACGTATCTTACTGTCAAAATGGAGAAAGTTTAAACCAATGAAAAACAAAAGGAAAAAAAACAGACTAACGACACCGACCCTAAAGGTTATAATACAACTTATCGTCACCACTCTCACCCGTAGGAATAGAACAAAATTTTAAATCGTCCTTCTGAAAGTCGAAAAGTGACAACTCATAATACAACCGACACCCAAACAGTATTTACTAAAAATAATACAACTTTACATAAGGAAGAGATGGGTGAAATCACTCTCAAAAATAGTACCTAACTACGACTTAAAATAGTTAACGGAAAAAATGAAGATAACTCTACTAGTACACCAAAAACAGAAAAAGAAACAACTATACCATATAGTGTAACTAAACGTACACAACTTGGTAGAAACACTGAGACCTTACTTAGGTTGAACTGATACCATATACGAGGAAATATACATAATAACCCAACGAATTTAAAATACCTCCTAAAAACGTAGCAATAAACAGTTTCTACAACCGAACATTAAAAGAAAAAACATCACAGAAACAAACAAAAACCATAGTCACACTTAGTAGTATCTTACTGAAACTCTTACAGGGGAGAAGAATTTAGAAAACCTTATTAAACTCTTCCTATCTATTCAAGGAGAAACATACAAACCGTCTTAAGGGGTCACTTCGGTAGGTCAAGACCTGAAAAAAAACGTCCCTCAAAAAACCAAACAAAAAATAATGTCTAAACTAAAGTGAAGATTACTAACCAGACAAGTTTAATACAAAGAAGAACTAAGTTAAAACCGACTGACATACAAAGATTTTGGAAAAGATAACGTAGAACCGACAAGTTAAACAACCAAACAAGTATCAGAAGAAGAATAAAAAAAAAACGTATAGACACTATAACCAACAATAACGAGTAAAGAATAGAACAAATAAACCCAGGAGAGAAAAAGAACCAATAGAACCGATCTCCGAATAAAACAAACAGGAGAGAACAAAAGTAGCTATAAAAGATAATAACAAAACCAGAGACAAAATAAATAAAGGAGAGATTAGAAATAATAAAGGAAGGAAGACTACTGAAACCCGAAACAAATAAGAAAAAGAAAGGGATCAAGAAAATCCACCATCCCATCCAATAGACTCCAAAATGAATGAAGAACTCTTTCCGGGTATAGTACCTAAGGGGAGAAACTTGATGAAAACGACACAGGACATCTAAAAACGTTCCGACACAAAGAATAACAGTAAACAGAACTTTATAAAAGACTAAAGGAGTAACTGAATAACTAAAAAGATCATCCTACGACAATTCAGAAGTACATTAACAAGGGGGGGGGGGGGAAGAAAGAAAGACACCAACTAAAGATCAAAGTAGGACAACACCCGTCTTTTCTACGAACTCTCTGAACAAAACACAAGATCATATATCAGATAGGATCTCTTACAAGGTACTGGTGAACTTTTCTCACACATAAAGAAAAAAAAAAAACTTCCCCCCCACTTTATAGGACATCTATAGTTAATTCATATAGGTAAGAGAACACGGTAAATCGTAGAGAGAACGGAATAATTAAAAGACAGAACTTTCTAGACAATTAACTACAGTCACCCTACCATTTCAGAGGACGACAATGACATAAGGACAATTAAAGAGGGAAATACAGACAATCACAAATAAAATATATAAATCCACGAGGATGTAACCCACGTGTATGGAATTGTTCACGTTACAGACGACAAACATAATTAGGGAAATAGTAAAATATCATAGGAGGCAACAGAAGGAAATATCTCAAACAAAATATCAGGTAAAACAGACTATACTTATAACGATGGGGATGAAAGGACAACAAAGGTAAACGTACTTTAGAAAAAAGTGGGGGAGTGAAAGTCAGACACACACAGAAAGTAGGACTTCACTTACATAACATCCGTCATACAACATCCAAGAATAAAAAAATAGGTTCGTCTAAACTTAAAAAATAAGATCAATATATGAAAAGATTTAGGTCTCAAAGATAAACCGACAAAAAAAAAAAGGAAAAAACTATTAGAGGAAACCCACTTCGTACTGACAGTACGGATATTAGCAATTTAAGGAAAATTAAGAAATCTATACCAAAGGAAACAAAGAGACTTGTATAAATATACTCAACTGAATTTCAAAAACGGATCATTTAGGTTGTAGACCCGAGGGAACTCATTAAAGATGACGAAAAAAGGACATATATACCCGGTATAGAGTGATAAAGAAACACACACAGTATTGAAAAAACAGTTTTTGACCTATAAATTATATGAGACCATTGAGACCGTTAGAATGAAGGGGGAAGGGACAGGAACCTCAAACAAAAACAACGACGAACAACAACAACAAATCACTGAAAGGTCTTCATTAAGACGTCAGAAATGAGAAACAGTAAGAAATAGGGATGACTTCAGAGACGAGTCAATCGACTCACAAACCTATTATTAAAGTGTCTAAAAAAAAAAGTACGAAAACTGGTTGTATAGAGGGTAGAAAAATAGTCACCCGTGAAACATACAACCTCGTACGGAAGGTACTAGACCGTCAAGTATTGAGACAGAATCGGAAGGGAAGGATTAACACGTCTTTGAGTTTCAGTTCGTACTCACTCTCCGAGTTCGAGACAGTCTTTAAAGGACCCATAAACGTATCGGAAGATCTAGGATCCTCATACAGTCTTCGCCCGTAGAGTAAAGAATATAAAAGAAAAATACAAAAAACCCGGTCAAAGAACAAACGGGGTTGATCTCAGTGACGGACACCGTGACGTCACAATTCGTTAACAACGACTAAACCCCCTCTGTCTAGAGGACCCCTATCCTGAAGGGAGTGACTTACTGTAGACTCACTCTACTCTATTTTTAATCGAAACCCCTTAAGGAGTCGTCAGGTCACCAATCCTGAGGTACGATGATGACGTCTACTGTACCCAAGTCAGGGACAAACTTGACTCTAGGGTTACGACACACCGTACAAGGGGGTGATCCTTTTTTTTTTTTTTTTTTCTAATCGAAGTACTTACCCCGATAAAATCCCTTGTAGTCCAGTTTAACACTGTCACCAGATCTCTGTCCCGAAAACTACCACGAGGTCTAAGTAGACGGGGTAAGACACCGATACTTCGACGACCGAAAGTCTCGATCATACCAAGCCTCCGGGACGAAAAGTTCCGATGGTACTTCGACCCTTCTCCCGTACTTCATCTCGTTCAATTTTATGATCTAATGTTCCCGGAGGGTCCACCGCGATCACCATTTCTTGGGCGGACGGTTACGATCCTCTGTATCTCTACGTCCAAGTCAGGGACCAAACCCTTCTAGGGGACCTCCTCCTGTACTGTTGTGTGAGGTCATAAGAATGGACCTCTTAACGTACCTGTCTCCTCGGACCGTCCGATACCAGGTATCCCACCGTTTCTCAACCCGTGCTGACTTCACTGACTCGTGTGTATCGTTTGTTTTATGGCCTTTCGTATGGCAAGAATACTTTTAAGTCGTCGAGTAGAACTCATTTATAAAGATCCTAACGACGTTCGGAAACCGATAAAAGATTTCGCGACTTTTTCAACTAAAACTTTAAATGTGATCATAAAAGTAACGAAAATACCTCACCACCTCAAAGTCTTCAGGAAGTATAAAGGTTTCACGAAGAGGAAGACAGACATGAAAATTGGTGACACGTGTAACGGAGACAAGAAATACTACAGACTAATACCGGGTACAGATAAATAACAATCGGTACTTTCAGGTCAGAAACTAAAGTAACTCTCGACGAACGCTTTATTTGTACTTTACCAATAAATACTTCGACGAAGTCGATAGTAGGTAGAAGGATTGACATGACGTTCCCTCAACCGTGGACGACAAAGTCCAATCAACATATAAACTATTGACCGAACTTAAATATCAGAATACAAAAAAATTCAAGATATGAGACGTCTTATCCATAAAAACTTGGAATCGAGACATATGTATCGGAAAGGTAAGACTATACATCTACTAAATAAAACCATGAAATTAATAACAACATCAAAGTATAGGGACCAATATGTAGGACAACTAAGTTGGTCTAACTAAGTACCAACTAACTGAGGAATCTACACCTTGGACGTCTATTGTTCCCGACTTACATGACGCGCTAAAAGATATTCCAAGAAATCGTAGGGGTCTAAACCCACAGACGGTCCCTAGGGTCGTCTACACCTTCCCACTGATATGAAGAGAAAGACTTCAATAAAGGAGTATAAGTCTCGTAAATTCAAAAATGAATCTTTTTTTGATTTTTTTGTTCATTTAATGTAAAAAAAGTACAAATTTTTCGGGTAAAAGAGAATATTGATATTTATAAGGATAAGAAATTTAAGTCTATAATTACCCATATAATTAAAAAATTCTTTTTCTTATTTGAAACAAAGGATATAAATTTCAAACATATTGAGTTGTTTTTCATGAAAAAGATCAAAACTACCATATAAAAATACACTTAAAAACTCCGATACTAGATTAAAGGAACACACATAAAAATTATACTAAAAAGTACACGATATAAAAGTCTTTATACGATTTACAACTTTACTCGGTATAATTGTCACTGAGAAAAAGAAAGGATCAAGAAGTCGAAAAGACATCAAGAGGATTCGGTCGAAACTCTATGCGTCGACATTCCTGGAACTTGTTCCATCCCCAAGGGAAAGATTGATAACATTGATAACAAAACATAGTCACAAACTAACTCTTTGTAATTTAACTTCGTAAACCGAAAGGCAGGATCCAATCATCTATACTAAATACCCGAAGTGAAGACATCGTGGAGTGAACGTAAACACCGGAATGTATACCGATATCTATCATCATAAGTTGATTCCTAATATTAAGTAAAGACTGAAATTCGTAAAATGTAAGTTCTCGGTATGGTAGGTTATACTACCTGTAATCGGTATTCACCGACAAAGGTAAATTCAATTAATATTAATTTATTTTTAAATTTTTAAGTCAAGGAGTCAGTAACGTCAGTGTGAAGTACACCAGTTATTGGTACACAACAATAACTAATAGTATAATCTGTGACGTATATATTTTATAAAGGTAGTGACGTCCTTCAAGAGAACCTGTTCCGACCAGATATCGTTGCGGTAGGTCATCTTTGTGAATATACTCAGTGAACACATTAAAATGTAAAATAACATCGGTGTAACAAAAAAATACTACTCTAACTAAAATTATTATGTAGAATAAATGGTAGTACAAATATTTTATATACTATTAAAATATGACCAACGTATAACTATGTAAAAATGGAAGATCGAAAAGTATGATTCAGAAACTATATATCAAATAAATAAATAAATAAATAAAATTAAAATTTTAGAAATTAAGAATGTACGCAAGGGTTTGTACTTGGGGGGAGGGTGGAGGGAGGGGTATTGTAGAGAGACCCAGTAGGGGTACGTGGTCGGGGTTCGTACGACATAGGACGCAGAAAACATAAATCTCGTATGGAGTTAAACCTTATCAGTATAAAGTTTACGAATCATCAGTACACACCAATAACCGATGGCATAACCTGTCGCATTTAGACCTCCTATGTCACGTTTCGTGTCCTACTTAATTTATTGATACTTTTAACATTTACTTTCAAATTATAATATCTTCTGACTATATTACATCAATGTATGTTGTGATCTAATATTTAATTAACATACTTGTTAACCTTTTCTCTCTTTAAATCTCGTCGGAATGGCTTGTTATACTTAACATAAAACTTCTCAAACTATATCCACATGTAAAGAAGTAGATATTAGAACGTCGGTTTACATAGACTCTTGAGTCGTTACAAACTTAAAATCTCTCCATTATAGTACGGTAGAGAATTTAATTATGATTGGGGAAACACGGACCTCGTTAATCTGTGTCTGTACAATTATAAAGACGAAATATATATACTGATAGGAGTGATTGACCTTATTTAATTATGAATCAAAATGTAATCAAACCCAGTACAAAACGACACTTTACTTAAAACTACGGTGAGGAAACGACTCAAAAGTCTTAAAATCGTAACATACCATTTCCTAAGATATGGTCATCACCCAATTCGTCTCTCCACTTGTAGTAGTTATTTTCGTTTCTTAGTCCAGTTACTGTCTGTACAAAATCACTGGTACAGGTTAGGTTAAACCGACCTCAAACGAACGAATTTATGGTCTTCATAACTTTCACTATGATTCAAATTTATAGAAACTCGTTACAAATAGGAAGATCGAGGATGAGAGTGTCTAGGATTGTAGATCATCTTATCTATTGGTACTTGTGTACATGACACTCCTCTTTGTTAGGTTGACATCATTTTCTGTCTGATACTATAACAATATTTCCAATATCTTTGGATACTTCTACTTCACGATACGTCATGATATTGATCGTCAATCAGTAAATAGTTTATTACATCGTATGAAATAATTAGGTTTCGTAAGTAGAACTTTATTAATAAAAAATTGAATACAACAAAGTAAATCTAAAAGTTTTCGGTAAATGAAATTAATTTTAAGTATAAAAGGAGAAAATAAAAAATTTTAAGACCAGAAATAATCATCGTTAAACAATTTAAAAAAAAGAACGGGAAGCTGTTCCACCGTTACTTCGTGGGGAGACGACAATGACGGACGTTAGACCTGGATCTTTTGAATTAGTGTCTGAGTTTGTCTTCGTAACGATGGGACCGGTAATGATGCGAAGAGTTTTGTCCTTCACTCTCGTCACACCTGTCCGAGTACTTCGTCTATAGTAGGAAACACAGACTTTAGAGTCTACTCAAGTTCCATTAAATTTATACTGGGACAAAAGAGGGTCAGAGACCGAATGGCATTGTAAAGACAAGAATTATCACAGAAAACTATTTGTTCAAAATTCAAAATACTTCAGATTAAATAATTAAAAAAAGAAAGTGTCAATAACGAAAGACACAGGAGTTTTTGCAAACAGATTCAGAAGTCCTATGAAACGGCACAAAATAACACTTACAAAATGTCACAATCGAAAATGTAAAACCCGACACTAGGTTGAACTTAATTATAAACACACATGCAAGTCCAAAAAAAGGTAACACTAAAGGTCAATGAGGTCGTATTAACTTTTGTTAAGAGAAAGGGGTGACCTCACGAGTTGTAGAAACAGATTTTTCGTCTATTGGTATATTGACATCCATACAAAGACCCTACGAATAGTGTAAGACACCTTGATAAATAACCAGGATACGGTCATAGTATGACATACTTAATTACATCGAAATACCATGGAGAATTTACACACCAGAGGGTTGAAAAAGTACAAAACATTATAAAATCAAGGAAACGAAAGGTATATTGTAAATCTTAGTCCAATATTAAAGGAAGATCCTAATACTAACCTCAACACAATTTAGATATTGGTTAAACCCCTTTCCATTGTCGAATTATTATTAATAAGAAGTCAAGTACTTATACCGTATAGCGAGGGAAATAAATCCAGAAGAAATTAAATAGACTCGTCACAAACCATCGTAAATGAGATCTCCAGAACGTGTAGAAAACAATTTAATTATAGATTTATAAAATACGAAAATTTTTAGGTAAAATAATTGTAAAGATAAAGTAACAAACGATGATCATAATATAATTTTTTATGAAAAAAATTTTGTAAGGGTATTGAGTTATAAGAACGATTCAAGGGAATAAAAAAAAATTCAAGGGAATATCCAAGATCATCAACATTATATGTAGGGAATCCTAACAAAATACATTTATCAGCACAATAACACTTATCTATGAAGTAAAGGTGAAGTAAAGGTTAAGTCCATGGAAAGGAAAAAAAGGAACGGAATAATTTTACTGATCCTGAAGGTTATGCACAACTCATCTTGACCACTCTTACACAGTTTTTCTTTTAGTTTTATCGCTATCTAAAATCAATCTACTTAATTTCAATGTTCTAAAATAAGGAAGTAAAAATAAATTAAGAGTGAGTTCTCCACATTGACTGGAATAAATGAGAGAAGAACATAAATGGATGAAAATTTTTTGGTTGAATCGGACACATAAGTTCATCTGTAAAACTTAGAAACCCTTTGGAACCCTCCAATACTTCAAGTAAAACATCACATCAAATGACTTACGTAGAGGATACACACTTACAAACCTATGAAACATTATAAGACACTAATGTCTATTACAACGTCACCTGTTGGAATACAGATACAAAAGAACTTTAAAACCACCACACAGGACTCCCATTTAAAGATCTTCAGGTATACGATCCAACTTCTCATCTATTCATACATCAAAGTATCTCTTACAATTTAAGATGGTCGGACAAAGGGGTATGGGAATGGTCATCTCATGTATATAACATAAAACTTCAAAAAGGTCAAAAAGGTCTACCTGATCTTTCCCATAGAGTCACATCAAAATTGAACTTAAAGAGAATAATACTCCCTTCCATTTGTGGAAAGTATAAAAATCTCTAGTAAATTATAGAAAACTTATAACAGACGAGCACAGAAAAAGATTAAAAGACATCCTAAAAGCCAGAAAACAAAGGAAATAATTTCAAAAACATATAATCTCTATAATCAAGAAATTGACACTTTACACAACACTATAAAAGAGGGTTAAACAGTAAACAGGAAACTAAAAGAGTACTATGAAACCAGTACGTGTTCAAAAATTAAAAATACGTTTAAACAACTAGAAAAGAAAATAACGTAACCCGAAAACTCATTATTCTTAAGTGGGTACCACCCCCCCTTCTTAAGTGCGTACAAAAGAAGATTATATACATATTAAAGTATAATTTATATACTGGATAATCCAAAATAATAATATAAATATCTCTTTACCTAGAATGTTAAAAGGTCACTGATAGGTCAACAGGTGGGGCGGGGCGGGGTTAAAATAAACTTCCCGACAGAAACGCGTCATAAACTCTATGGTGAAAATGGTATATGATTTCAAGTTATACATAATTATGAACACAGACAAACCTCCGAAAGACAAGATAAGACAACAAGAGAAATAAGTATTTAGTCATGTTGTGTGACAAAATTTATAAATATAATTTATAAAATTGATTTATAAATTTTTAAACATAATTTATAAAATTTTTAAATATTCCTACAAAATCATAGACAATCAGAGGAGAGTCGAGAAATAAAAGGAATCGACAAAAATGTACGAATATAAAGAAAACTTGAAATCATAATCAAGTAGATCACCGAAGTAAATTTTTTAGAGTAACCGTAAAAATAACTCTAGTGTAATTTAAATATTCAAAAGAATCCCCTCTTATTTATTATTACAACTCTATAGGATGGGTTCTCGTTTCCTATAAAATTTTAAATTCAGATGAAAACATGGAAAGTACTTATACCATAAAAATATAATCTAAACTTACAAAATTTTTAAGAAAATACTTGAAATAACAACAAAGATAATATTTAGAAGAAAATAAGTAATATAGAAGATTCATCAATAATAAGTGCACATACTCATCATAATCAAAACGTACAATTGGACGATGGAACGACTTAATAAAATAACTCAATCAAAATAGTAGTTAAGAGACTTCAAAAGGTGTAATAAAACAAAATAGTAGACATTTATTTCTACTAAAACAGAAAATAAAAGATTAAAAATAAGGAGTTAACAAAAGAGGACAGATGAGTGTAACCGATTATCACGGTCTTATTACAGTTTATTATCAGTTCTATCATCGTAGGAAAAGAACAAAGACTAGAATTTCGTTTACTGAGAACCCCAAGAGATAATTCATTATATGACGGTTATCCTGACTCCCTCATACACACACATACATGTATTTTACTTTCAAAAGTAGGTAAGGATAGAATATAAAATTTCTTAAAAATTCACTGAAAGGACCAGGTCACCAATTCTTAGGTGGACGGTTACGTCCCCTGTAGGTCCTTGATTCTAGGGTACACGGTGCCTTGTTGACTCGGGTACATGGTGTTTATGACTACGGGTACCTAAGATCTTGGACACGAAACGTTATTCTCTTCGGTGGTACTGTTCTTCGGACGAGTGACGTTGGTCGGGCGCGAACGGTGTGGATCTCTTTCGGGTGTGTGTCGTTACTTCTCGAACACACGGTGTTGTTTCTGGGTCGTGTCGGTTTTTATTTCTTTTTCTTCTTAAAAATAATCCTTATTCACAACCTAAAATAGTTTCCGAAAAATCGAAGACACCTACATCAGTATAAGACAGTATAAGGAAAAGAAGAATCTGAGTAATTATAACTACTTAATATAAATAAAAGATTACAGTTTGGTAGGAACGTAAGAACCATATGTAAGGTAAAGTAGTACCCTATAATAAAAGAATGACATCCTAACCTCAGACAATCGGTCATATGGTGGACCTTGAAAACATAGTCATAAGTCTTTAATAAAGATAGATATTAAAAAGAAAAACGTGTATATGATAGAAATAATCCAAATATACAGTAACGAAGTATTTCTAACACCAATAAATGGAAGTAAAAAATACGAGACTTTGTTGTATATATCTAAACCCTGACAGACCAATAACCCTGTGTTAAGAGGTCAGAGGTATTTAAAGAACGTAAAGATGTGTGGGTCGTTTAATGTGTGATTGACGGGAAACAAAGGATGAAATGGTCAAAACAAGGGAAACATATCATGTTTCAAAGAGGTTATAGTTTTCTACATTCGTAGAGGGAATTCATCATTTCCCGTCCAAAGGTATGTCGGGATCTTCTCTGTCAGGAGGGATATCGTTTTTCGTTTGTACGAATAACGGGTCACACTATTTGTACTACAAAGGGAAGACTTATTTACTGACCGTACGAATGACGGGTGACAGTTTATAAGTTCAAGGTATAGAGGCTAAGAGGACATTACGACGGATGACACCCGAGTTCACAATAGACCAGGAAAATCGTAGTAGGACACCCATAACCCCGAGTCTTTTGATTCGGGGTTTACGGTCATGTGACCGATGACGAAAACGACACTCACTTATTGACAGAAAGTGGAGAGTAAGTCCTAGGAACACAAGAGAAGATCGTAGGTACTTTAATACCATCAGATTTCAAACGTTTATCCCATTTTTAGAGTGTGGGAAAAATGAAGAACTGTGACCAGAGACTTTAACACCATTTTTAAAGGATCTTTGATGAAACACTTCATCAAGGAACCACTGAAAGAGACAAAGAACAGACCTTTCGTCAGACAAATTCAAAAAATAGAAATCACAAGTGAAATTTTAAAAATACACTTTTAAAATTTACATTTTAAAATTTTATACGGGCTTCGAATAAAACGAAACCTCGTTTCCCTCCCCAGAGAACTTACGTGAAGCAAAAATGTAACGAAAGATAAAAGGAAAGGACAAACTAAAAGAAAGTGTTTCTTGGTAATAACAGTAAAATCAATTAATACCACGGACGAATCGAACACCATTTGTTCTCCCTTACATACGAATTCATCGATTTCAATATTTCTAGTTGCAGGAAAACACAAAAAGAGATCCACCATCAACATGTCGGTAATATTTTCCACACACAGGAAAAACAAACAAAAAAATGTCCAGCACCAACACGTCCGTTAATCACGAGAGACAGTCTTTATGGGAGCTTTCGTGTCGCAGTACTACTGAAAGGAGAGGTTGTACGAGGCTCTACTACATCCACCTGACGAAAAATTAACACCCTTCAACGAGCGAAGTCAAGAATAATTTCGTCGAAAGAAATATTAGAGGCGTACGGATAGTTTATTATAAGAGTTAAGATCGAAGACAGAATAATGATTTGTATAATAACGAAAACTGAAAGGGTGAATCCCCCTTTTTTGCAAAAACAAAGAAACTCTTCCCTTCCCTTTACTTTAAACTTACAATGTAGTATTCGGAACCTCATTTTAGTAAAAAGGTTTTTCACGGGAGTCTCACTTACCGTCAAAAAGAAAAAAAAAACGGTCCCTCCGAAACTTATATTCGCCCGGTAGCACCTGACGTAATAGTCGTAACATCTTCTCTTGGGACTCTCATTTCTCCGTCCAGATCGGGTGGAGACACTTAAGTAGCTCCTGACACTTGTGTGGCAAGACCGATGTTTCTAGGAGGTGAACAACCCGTTTCTCCCAGGGTCTTGTGGACAGGGGAGGTTCATATAGGCGAAATAAAAATTATCCCAACAGGACCTCTTACTCCGGCAGTCTCGACCACTCATTACCTCGTGACTACTACTCGTATTGACCATTAGAACCCTTTACGAATTGAGTTCCCTCACCATTACTTTAACCTTTTACTGTAACGTCACAGATAAACCACCACCCTAGAGCCTCGTATGAATCCGGAGTCTATATATCGAGAGAGAAACATAAGATTAAAGGTAGGACTAAAGTCGGAACATAGTCTCTGTTTATTGGGAACTGGAAGTCTGACTGTCTTCTGAAACTACCACAGTAGGTAAAAAAAGTCAATTCCGGAGTTCATACGTACAGAAACTTTAAACAGAGGGTGACATCGAACATTCACTGAAAAACTTGTCTAGGATCCTTAAAAAAATGAAGAAAGAGAGATTAACAAGAAGAGGAATCGTACACTTGACCAGGTTTAGAGAGGACAATTTTGATGTCCGGAAGTAAACTAAGTAACAGAGAGTGATCTATGACTGGTATAAAGGACAATGTCTTGGAACTTCGTCGGAAATGGTCGACGGAGAGACTTGAATGAAAGGTAAAAGATAAGTTAAGTGATATTAGAACGAGAGAGGGAATTTTTAGAAGACTTCGATAAAAAAATATGTTTAGAAAATAACGTATATACTAAACGTTTGTAATAGAATGACAGAGAAGTAAAAGGACACAGAAAAAAAAAATTAAAAATAAAAATGAAATAAATTTTTTAGGAATCTTCGATCGACCTTTTAGTCCAATCTGTGAAATTACAAGAATAGGAATAAGTGAAGTCAGTTAAACTACCCGACGACTGATTTGTGAAGTACTTTGAGAGAAGGGAACCAAAGGTGTTTATCGGACGTAGAAAGGTAGTAAGGAGTTAGAAGAAACGGCTCGAAGAGAAGGTAAGGAATTTTACAAGTAAAAGAAATCCCCCAACAGAAGAGTTGTAGGTGTAAGAAAGACCACTAGTAAAAGTCTCGAGACGATTCTACGACACCATGACATCAGTACAAAGAGAGGACTTGAACACACAAATCGACAGGGTCCGTGAAGTTTAAGTCGAATTTTAAGTTTGACAGGGTTTGTCTTTAGGAATATATATAACAGGTGAGTCAACGTTCTGATCTTGGAATAAGGTAACAAAATATTGAGGGTAGGTGGAAAACCGTTTCAAGACAGGCAAGACAGGGGAGTTATACATAAGGAAGTAAGGGAAAATAGGAGTCAAAAGGACTCCCGACACAATCCGAGGGTAGGCAAAGTCTACGGGTCAATCAGGTCGACGAACATGAGAGTGGGTGTAGGTCATATAAGAGGTGAGACGATGGTTTTACCTGCAACGTATGTTTTAGACGAGTGTTTAAATCACATCGTGTGGGACGACGTCTATGTGTCTAAGTAGGACATAAATTGAGGACAATTATTATTAAAACTCCAATTTGACCTTGGATAAAAACAAAACACAGATTAGAGAGTGAACAGAGGAGGACGAGAGGTCGTGTCCAGGTTACGAAGTCGGAATGAGTCGACGTAGGTCAGGGTCTTAGTAAGGTGTGAAATAAGAGACAAGACTCCCGGAACGATGAAAAGTGAAGAGAAAGGGAGTGTATGAGAAAAGGACGGAAAGGAGACCGATTGAGATGAACAAGACGTTCGAAATCACGTCCCTCAGTCACACTCGAGAAACAGAGGAGGTCAAAACTGAATTACAAGGAAAGAGACGAGCATATCATAGGTCCTATACCAAGATGATACCTAAATGATACAACATTGATAGATAAATGTGGACAGAAAGGGTGATTTGATGTTGAGGAACTCCAGTTCCCGATGTAGAAAATAGAAAAATGGAAGTCGTGAATCGTGTCGAGGACTTTTTCAATTTATTCCTTATTTAGAAACAACTATGTCACTTAAAATTATTATCTCAAAACCCATAAAAAGGGGGATACACACCCCGACCAACAAACTCCAAACAAACCAACAAGAAATCAGTGATTCAACACAGGATGACAAAACGCTGGGGTACCTGACATTAGACGGTCCGAGGAGACATTCCTCAGTTCTGACTTCTTATCGAATATATTCTTTATGTATACTAGGAAAAAGGAGTTACGTATCTCTCAAAAGAATAAGTCTCGAGAGAACCTGGGTGAAAGATAAAGATAAATACGAATTTACCTAGTTCCTTTATTCTTGTTCTTCAAGTGCTAATTTGTCACTCAAATAAAGTTGGCTTGTACCCCTTTGAGGAGATTAAAAAAAGAATTATTAATAACGAATTGAGACACTTCAGTTATAAGTACAACAAAGTAAAATACGAGGTAATATCGACGACACTCACGAAACCGTTTTAAACCCCGAGTCTTACTTTTAGAAGAGGGTTCGTAGGATCATGAGGATGTTTCCATTGATTTTCTTAATTTTTTTTTTTTCCTTACGGTACACTGACTTATCTATTAAGGAGTAACATGGTATAGTTTACGGAACATCCCGAATTCTCATCTCGACTATCTCATTCAGTCCCCGTTTACCGCAAAAGGCATGAGAACCATTAAAACGTACACGCTTCACGTGTGTTTTAAATTGAAGATTAAAGAGTACGTACTAAAACTCTTTCACTGAATTTATGTACACGGAGTTAATCATATCGTCTCCGGTTGAAGTTTCTCGAAGTGACACATCTCAACTTTTATGGTCGAAAAGTACCAGAGAAATTGAGGGATAAACTACTCCTTTTCTGAACGAAATCGTTTGTGAGGCACTAATGTAGAACGTTAACTTCGTCTTTTTAACATTCAGTTTTCGACCGACCAAATTTATTTTGTTTAACGGTAAACTCATTATAGTCACGGACCCAAATCTTACGAAAAATCATAGGAACCTTTCAGATTATAACGGTCAAAAATCAAACATCTTCAGATTTAGAAATGGTTCCAGTACACCAACGTCTAGTTTCTTGTCTGAGGTTTGACGATAGAATACGATGACACAAGAAGGATTAGTAAAATTACGGATGAATACATCACGAAGACTAAGTATTACTGTGGTAAAGAAATGGTTAAGTCTTGTTATGGGTCCTATATACCTCTAAAATCCTCGGTGACAACCGACAACAACTCGAGAACATAATGCCATCATAGTCTACCGGACCTAGCACAGACAATCCGTATCACCATTTCAAGACCTATAGAAAATCTCACGATACTGTACGGATAAGACATAGGGGACTTGTCCACATACTACCTATGACTACTACTCCATGCCCTATCTCGATGGAAGATAGACTTACACGATGTCGTCTCCGTCTACCGTGACTTACGATGTATATAGAAGTTACCAGTCACTCTCGGTTCTTACCTCTGCTTATATGAAAACAAGATGTTCACCACAGAACCTTCGTATAGAGTACTAAACGTATACTCGACCGAAGTGATCCGTCTTACGAACCAAAGACAGAGACTTACGTGAAGCTAAAGATCTCTTTGGATTTTCATACATTTTCAGGTTTCTTATAACGAACAAGGACCAAGAGAAACTCGTGGGAGAATCTACCCAAATGGAAAAAGGGAAAAGAATACGACAGAAACAAAGGTGTACCGAGACAACGAAACAAAAGACCTTCTATGAAGGTAAAACAACGTCTATACATACGAGTCGAGGACACGAAGGAGTCTACCTTAATATTCACGGATAGAAGAAATTATTAAATCGAATATTTGGACACCAATATCAAAAGAAATCTTTCGAATTTATTTATAATGTTTAGACCCGGACGGACCTAGGATCCTAACCGTTCTTCAAGATCACGACTCTCAAAAGACAAAGTATCCAGATTGTCAGAGACATGGTCCCTACCTTTTTCGGAATGTGGTCATGTGCGACCTCGGAAGTCTTTTCGGGAAACTATACTTTAGACAAGGAGAACGATGCCGAGGACAGAAACTTGTCTTTCGTCCATTACCCTTGTGAAACAAAAATTTGACAAATATCAAAGTGTGGTTATTTTACGTGACAACCGTATAAAAAAGATTATAAAGAAAATTACCAGTGAGGAAGATTTAAAATATCTTGATTCTACTTACTATAAAAATTTCAATCTCAAATTTTTAAAAAAGGAATAAAAGAATACCTTCGTTCTTATACTTCACACCGTATCTTACTTTATAAAAAAATTACGACTCACAATCTCGTAACCTTCAATCAACAGTCACAAAGTCTCGTCATCAATACAACGGTGGCGGACAAAAACAAAAGACTAGAACTAATTGAAGAATCAATTAAAAGGAAAACCTCCGAATTTTTTATTTACCTGTTTCACACATCACCAAACTTGGCTTTTACTTTCTCGAGTACGGGAGTTGTAAAAGTCAAAAAACAACAACTATGATGTATTCATCAAAAAGGATAAACTTATTGCTCTAAACAAAATATTTGACAAGGAAGAAAAGTCTCATTAAAAAAATTTTATAAGACCAGGTATTTTCGTTTAAGACATAAAACTCTTGAACGAAATAAATAAAGTACTTCATGCAAGTGATTTATGTGAAACTCACAGGGAGGTTCTTCCCACTGTTTCTTGGAGGACCATACTAAATCGTTATCGAAGAATATATAGACGACGTTCAAAAACAGAAGTAGAGGATATACGTACAAACTGAACTATCACCGTCCCTTTCGAGTGAATTGACGAGTAGGGACAAAGACATCTTTAGTGTGACCACAGGTGATTCGGGCTCTTCGACCGAGGAAGGTCCGTTCTGTAAAAGGTTCCATACTACTAAACTACACATCTCCCGCATCGGGTTGAGGGATCCGTAACATTGATATTACTTCCGGTGGTGAAAAATAAGTTAAAATAATCAAGACTCATACCCTTTAGAAATATACTGATTTATATTAAATAAGAGTATCGAAGGACAACAATCCTGATGACCTTAGACACCCTGAACCGTTAAAGGTCAACAGTCGAATGACTCTTACAACAAGAATGGGACATAGAACCAATTGCCCTTAGTTTAAGATACTTTAATCTTTAATTCAAAGAAAAAATAAAAAACGAAAATCATTAATTGACACTTCACTTCACTCTCAACGAGTCAACACAGACTGAGAAACACTGGGGGACCTGATATGTCAGGTACCATAAAAGGTCCGGTCCTATGACCTCACCTACCGCAAAGGGAAGAAGTCCCCTAGCAGGGTTGGGTCCCTAACTTGGGTCCAGAAGGTTTAACGTCCGTCTAAGAAATCGTCGACTCGGTGGTCCCTTCGGGTTAATTGCCATATTTGAGAATGAATTTTCTAATGAAGTGATTTCGAACCCCTGTGTAATAATTAACTCACAAGAATTTTGTAAAATCGATGGGTCTCATTATAGAAGGGGACAGAATAAAAAGAAGGAAGAAAAGAAAGGAAAAAAGAACTATCTCGTTGACCGACGGTAAGGACTCAAATACTTAGATCCTGGGAACAAGTTCAGAAGACTCGGACAAGTTGAATGTCTTCGTCTCTGTCTTATAAAACAAGCAACACAGTTCGTGTACAAATGGTTAGTGTAACACAAGGTCCACTCTCTTCACAGTATTGACCGAGACCATTCCCTAAATCATAATTAAGAGGAAATCAAATCTTATGTGTCTTCTTGATATGTTTTTTCTAGAAGTACTGGGTCAATTAGGGCTACCACACTAGTGAGTGGATCTCGGTCAGTAGGACCTTACACTTCAGTTCACCCGGAATCTTTCGTAGTGATGCTTGTTTCGATTACTTCCACTACCTTAAGGTCAACTCGATAAAGTTTAGGACTTTCTACTACGATACTTTCACGACGTGAGTTATACGGTCGTTTAAACCTTTTGAGTCGTCACCGGTATCCTGACCTTTTCGTTACTTACGGTTTCTTACGCGTCTGATGACGTGTTAACGTGAGTGGAGTGTGTGATCGTTTAATTACGAGTTTTAAGAGGTTCGGTCCGAAGTCGTTATACACTTGGCACTTGAAGGTCTACAAGTTCGACCAAAATCTTTTCCGTCTTCTTGGTCTCTAGTTTAACGGTTGTAGGCGACCTAGTACCTTTTCCGTTCTCTTAAGGTCTTTTTGTAGACGAAATAACTGACACGGTTTCGGAAACTGACACACCTAGTGTTATTTGACACCTTTTAAGAAGTTCTCTACTCTTATGGTCTGGTGGACTGGACGGGGAACTCTTTGGACATAGGTCCAGTCCTTCGTTGTCAATCTTGTCCTGTACCTTGTTGTCTGACCAAGGTTTACCCTTTTCCTCATGTAGTTCCGACATATAACAGTGGGACGAATAAATTGAAGATACGTCTCATGTAGTACTCTTTACGACCCGACCTACTTCGTGTTCCACCTTAGTTCTAACGGTCCTCTTTATAGTTATTGGAGTCTATACGTCTACTGTAGTTGGAATACCGTCTTTCACTTCTTCTTGATTTCTCGGAGAACTACTTTCACTTTTACCTCTCACTTTTTCAACCGAATTTCGAGTTGTAAGTCTTTTGATTCTAGTACCGTAGACTAGGGTAGTAAATTACCCTTTATCTACCCCTTTGTCACCGACTGAAATAAAAAACCCCGAGGTTTTAGTGACGTCTACCACTTTAATTTAAAATAAATTAAATTAATTTAGTGACGTCGGTACTTTAATTTTCTACGAACGAGGAACCTTTCAATACTGGTTGGATCTGTCGTATAATTTTTCGTCTCTGTAATGAAACGGTTGTTTCTAGGTAGATCAGTTCCGACACCAAAAAGGTCACCAGTACATATCTTCACTCTTAACCCGATATTTCTTTCGGCTCACGACTTCTTAATTACGAAAACTTGACACCACAACCTCTTCTGGGAACTCTCAGGGGACCTGACGTTCCTCTAGGTCGGTTAGGTAGGATTTCCTCTAGTCAGGACTCACAAGTAACCTTCCTGACTACAATTTCGACTTTGAGACTATGAAACCGGTGGACTACGCTTCTTGACTGAGTAACCTTTTCTGGGACTACGACCCTTTCTAACTTCTGTCCTCCTCTTCCCCTACTGTCTCCTACTCTACCCTACCGTAGTGGTTGAGTTGCCTGGACTCAAACCCATTTGAGGCCCTCAACCACTTCCTGTCCCTCCGGACCACACGACGACAAGCACCCAGTGTTTCTCACTGACTTGACTTGACTGACTCGAGGAAATCAAGTACTAAGACCAAGGAAAATATCTCTTCGTTGAACGGTCGTAAAAAGACCAAAAGAAGGATTGAGGTATCGATCTCTCTACGGAAACACACTACCCTTTGAAAACTACTAAATTTGAATTTTCCTGTATTTTGACTTTACAGACTTTTTCAACCTGTCGTATCTCATATTGGACACTTTTTTACTAGCAGTGTGAATTATAGTCCCATTTAATTCACACAACAAGGTTTTGGAACCTAAAGTTAAGCTTAGAGTCGGTCGACAGTCTGAAGATGGTAGAACAAAACATCTTGAGTTAGAGTCCTTTCTCCTTTTGTGACCACTTATTATACTTGTTCTTTCTGGATCTCCTATTCGAATAGGAACAACAGAGTTCTTTTTAGAATCACCCTCTGTACGTACCACAAATCTCTCTCTTCCAAATTACCTAAGGTCTTGACTGAGCACCCAATACCCCTCCTTCTTTGTTAAATGAACCTTTGGTAAGAAGTATTGAAAGGACAAACTACTGAAAAGTCAAACTGACGTGGTTGTGAGACTTGCTGGTCGATGACCTCTTTCACTGTCACGTCCACCTCGGTAGTCTCAGGGTACTTCACGACACAACATAGGGCCGGGGGTCGGACGGAATGTTAGTTGGCCCTCATACGATATGAGAGCAAGCAAATGGGCTTCTACTGAGTCAGCGTCCATGATTATGTGTCTTACGTCCTCTACACTAATTCTCACGTAATGGTGAACTTGAGACTTCACAGGACTGTCTATAGACCCCAGGTTCTTAAACAAAGAAAAGACCCTCATTATTTACATCACTATTACTTACCATTTAAATATTTCAATCAATGACGATGTCTTTATGATTAAAATATTGGTTCAAAGACTCATTTTATGCGACCTGTAAATTAGAATTTTCTCTTTCACTTACATATGTCACCATCGGGCTTTGTCTTGAGTCTGAAGGACAACTTTGTCATAGTGGTGATCACCACGTGTATGGACTACAGGGGACACTTCCTAGTCCCGGACGAAGAGGGACCACAAAGAAATCCCGTCGGAGTCCTGAAAAATCAATCATCTGGGTGCCGTAGCATTTTATGACAAAAATTCCCAGGATATTGTGTTCCGTTCACAGACTCTCATACAGAGTCGGATCACTGACCAAATTGGTTGTAAAAACATACGTGTCAACTCTTTCCGAAACACTAGACGAACTGGACACACGTGAACCCCTAACCCAACCCTCGTACCAGCCCCCCTCCCCCGTCGCGCACACCCTTCCTTTCATTTGACGATCGTAGTTGTCATCAATGTTTAAACCCCAAGACTCTGGAATACTGGATGGAGGACACTTACAGCTCATAACGTGAACTAAAGAAAAGAGGCAAAAGGGTGGACTCAAGAAAGGAAGGGTATAAACGACGTCTCACAAGTGTTGACAATGGGTCAAACATGTCTTTATTCGTGTGTGTAACGTGAATGTAAAACTTGTCAAAAATAATGATCATGTCCTTTTTTGTTAAAAATGATGATTATGTCCTTTTTTGTATCTCGATTGTTTATAACCCTTTCAATGTCTCAATGTTCTTTAGCATTTTCATGATCATGTATCAATAGGGACCAGTAGTAAGTCAATGTAAACCCCGAATTGGACAGAAGGAAATCGGGGAGAGGGTTGAGGGAAAAATCTATAACCAAGGCCCTCGCGGACAGGTTAGAATGGACACAACCTACTATCTGGTCCGATGAGTTGAGATCGTGCTCCATCTAAGTTCAACCGTGGTAACGACCCAGACTTGGGGTCCAACAAGGGAGACCGGGGTCCACCTGGACGTCAACGTCGGTGGGACCTAGGTATTGGGGGACCCATCCTTCCGTGAAAGATAGACCGGAGGTGATAAAGAGGAAACTTGTAATCCGGTAGGTTGAAATTGGAAATTAATAGAGGAACTGGGGAAAAATACACCAAAGAGAATAAGGTAAGGGAAAATTGAAGTGAAAGAAAGGACCAGACAAAGGGAGACTAATCTAAACAGATTACAGGTGGTCGGTCATTAATTCGACCGACATGAGAATACATCGATCAAAGTAAATTGGAATAAGATTTGGTTATTAACCGGGTCAGAATTACATCGGGACACCGAAAACGGTAGTAGGACCTATGAGACAGGAAAAAGATCATCGGTGGAGAGGTATAAAGTTTTAAGATTGGGGTAAAAATGAAGGGTGTTTGAAAGACAAAAAATTCCTTACGGTAATGAAACAGTGAATTAAAATCTCCCTTGGTTTTACGATTTGAGTAACTTCTTAGTTCGAGAAGGGCTAACTCTTATGATCGAGGAGGGTAAAGGGGTCCAAGTGAACCTATTGACTATTGAGTCCACGGAGTGTAGGGTCCCTCACCAAGATTGTCTTATGTTATTTATGTTAAAATGTTATAGTTTTATGTATTTTGTTGTTATAACTTTAATGTCTTCAATGTATGTCATATCCTCTTTTGTTGTTGTTGTCTTTTGTAAAGATGGTTGTGTCTTTCGTATTCCCTCCAAAATAGGGAGGAATGATTCCTCAATTAAAGAAAAATTTTGTATGTAGAATGTTTAATCGGGTCTCCAAAGTCGAAAACCAGACGACCGATACCTGAGAGAACCAACTACCAACAATCACCCCACAAAACAAAAAACCAACAACCATAAAACAAATATTTTTAAACCGTAAACCTCTTAAAAGATTTAAGTTTTCCCAAACGACTAACCACAAGTTTGAGTCCATATTTGAGAACACTAACATAGAGTCTATTTTCTTTACTTTAAATCAGAGTTGTAAGTCTGAAAATTTTGAAACTTTCAAAATTTTTTAATCATCCAACTGAATGACCAAAATGGTTACTAAAATGGGTAGTAAATGGACGAATCCTTTTTTTTTGTGTTTTTGAGGAAAGATAAGAAATCAGACACAATCTTTAATACTTTAAAACTCGGATACCGGTTAGGTTTCAGAAACGACACGTTACTTATCTTCTCTTTATGGTCCCGTGTCCACCATTATGTTCAGAAAAAAGGGATAAGGAAGGAAAGTCGTAAAAGGACAACGTCTATAAGACTTAGAATCGGTTAGTGTATTTCTAGATATGTAGTGGAGACGGACAGAGTAGAGTCTTTTCTATAAAAGGTGTATTAATGTCCTTTTTTTTATCTTTAAGATATCTAACACTAAAGGAAGGAAGTTGGACTTTTGATAAGTCTTATACTTCCTTTTATCCAAAACCTCTGTCTATTTAATCCTAAACTTAAGACTGAGACGATATGTGACTCACGAATTAGTATCCGTTTACAAAACTAGAGACATATGGAAAATCCTAATAACATTCCTATTTTACTTTAATTCATTTCACTACTCATACCACGGTCTGTGTATCATTTATGAATTATCTATCTTCCATAAGACTTTGATAGGTGAAAGAGGGAAATGGATTGAGAAATTTTTAGTTCGGCAAGTGTCAAGTTTTCTATCTGGGTGGCTAAAGGAGTCTTTCAATAAGACAGTCAACAAGAAAAGAAATAGAAATTTGGAAGGGTAAAGAGGAATGACATTTTCACATGTTTTTTTAGATACGGTAGACTTTTTTAAATTTGAGTTGTAGTTCATAACGGTATTGAGGAAGGAACTTTAGAACCCTTTTAACATTTTTCTCATTAGGTGTAGAATTCAGAGTTAATCAGGATGACTAGAAGACAGGAGGTCGTTGATGGGAAATGAATTTCTGACAGTCTTTTCGGAAGTTCCGTCGTATGAAAGAAAGACACAGGAAAGAGTGTGTCGTTGAAAGAAAGGAGACGTACAAATAATGTGGTCATTGTTGTGTATGTACGTTGTAAGATACTTAAAAAAGGGAGGAACCCCGGAGACATTACTGGTATGGGAAAACAAAATAATGAATGAGTCTTGGTAAGATTAGGGATATAACGAAAATAATAACTTGAGAGTCAAGAATATCTTAGTATAAAGAATGGAGTTTGGTAGACTTGTTTAAATTTATCGGGAGTTGTCTTTTATAGGTATGGTTCCAGTGTAAATGTGTTCATGTACAGACTCAGAGAAGACAAAAAGTAATCCCTACGACGGAGGGTGAATTGTTAAGTGTCGAGAAAGTATACTATGTATGGATGTAAGTATAACATCAAGAACTGAAACGGATGTGGAGGAATTTGGAAATATAATTGACCTCGATGGGGTCCTAAGACTACCTGAGGTTTGAGAAGAGACTTCGACGACAAAGGTAAGGTAATAAACGACAAGTCATAACTAGTATAATTGAGGACTGTAAGGCTTAATTTAGTTGTTAAAGTCAATTCATTTTAAATAGAGTTAAAGAAAAATGAGACTGAGTGGAGATTGGTGAGTGACCCTAAGTATAATGACTAGGAATTACTTTGGAACGTAAGAAGGTTCGATTCGTGTATTAGACGTTAGAAACGAGTTTATGATTTTTTCGTCCGTCCTATTCAACTTATAACGATAAATCGGTGTTATATAGGTGAGGGAAATAGTGATCTTAAACATACTCAGATCGATCTCTCAGGTATAAGGAGGTTTAAACTGGACAATTTCTCTGACCGGTTCCAAGTTCAGACTCTGTGAGTAAGTGAACAAGTAAGTAGAGTGTTGGTTAAAGGGAAAGGGGTTTGGGACTTCAAAAATTGCAAAGGAGACACGACTGAAACTTGGAAAGAAGGACAGGATGAAGTACAAGCGGTAACAGTGACTATCGACAGCAGAAATAACGACGGAAAGAACTTACGATTGTGGAGAGGTCTTACGTCACGTTGGTACCCTATAGGTGAGTGAAGAAGAAGGGAGGGAACATCGGAATCTTTTTCGGAGACGGACAACCATGGGGGGTCCAAACCAAGTGTCAGACCGGAAATTTACGGAAGTCATACACTTTTACACTTGGATGAGAAATAATAAGTTTTGTCGGGGTAGGAGACCGTACGTGATAGCAGAGACCTACAGGCCTCAGGACTGCAGTGCTCCTGACGACGAGTGCGAGACGGAAGTCTCAGACCAAAAAGTGAAAGAGAGATATACTGATAAGAGAACATAGGTGGGTGAGACTGTATTAATGGACCATCTAAAAAAAGTCCGTCGGTGGTCAAAGGAACACTGTTAAAGAAAAATACAAAAGAGGGTAAAAAGGAATAAAGTAATTAACACTAGTTCAACTTATCCATCGTGAGACGTAGTATTGACTATATTACAAGGAATTATTGACGTTCTTACTAAATATACATATGACAGTTGATTCAAGGGTGACATTGGTGAAGAAAGGTAAAAAGGAAACGAGTGAAAGTAATCTTTTTGTTGTTTGTATACTTGTGAAATAGTTCATACACATCCTCCGTATAAAAGGGTCACGATTTATGTCAAGAAATTTTTAGGTCAACTAACGTGGCATGGTGGAAACGAAACATGAACTGGTACGACATCGGAGAGGGAGGTATTTGTAAGACGTAACAGAGAGAAAGGTACTTTGTCACGAACGAGTACCAATACTGTCTACCGTGGATACGAAAGAATATCAGTGATCAGACGTGGATAACAGACCGGAGGTATGGTGTATGACACGGGGAGGACGGGTACTCTAGACGACCTAAGGTCTAACCCTCGAGAACTTCGACAGAAGGAGAAAAGACACCTCGGGGAAATTGATGGGACTGGGAAATGTGTCGGTACTCCAGGAGGGACGGGAGGTACGACGGACAGGGAAAGAAAAGGGTAACTGAGAGGAGTGGGTAGAGTTGTGACCGGGTGGTGGAAGTGTCGGTGAGGTCTTAGGCTTCAGAGAGAAAGACGTGCGACTCACACTCACTCGGAACGAGTCGGTAGGAGACGGAAAAGAGGTGAGAACACAAGGTCGGGGAGACGAAACAGGAGTCGTGCGGTAGGACGAGGGGCTGGTGGACGGGTGTCCCCGTCACCCGAAAAGGAACTATAGACGAGAGAGTAACTCGGAGGGAGTACGAGGGGACATCGGTCGAGAACCAGACGTTGTGACATCACCGAGACATACGACAGGGGTAAGTAGGGATTCATGGACGGAACAGTCCAGGGAGTCCGAAGACAGACTGGAACATAGTAAAGTAGATCAGTACGAGACGAGACTGTCCGAACAAAGTTTGTGAAGGACGTCGGGTGATGGAGATGGTCGAGTAGGCGGAGACGGAGTAGGTGAAGAGGACACAAGGTGGGACCGGGGTCGGTACGACAGGAGACGGAGGACACGCCCGAAGGAGTGACGGGACCGGGTGAGGACCCCCGTCTCGAGGCCTACCTGTAGGTCGAGGTAGGAAAACGACGAACCGACAGTGTGAAGTACGTGACACAATGGACTGGGAGAGTTGTGGGAGAGGGTGGGATCTATTGCCCACGGTAGCGGAGTGGAAGGAGTGAGAAGAATGGGTAATCTGGAGGAGAGGAGATGGTGGACAAAGTCTTACGAGTGGACTAGGGAGGATGGGGACCCCGGGCTAAAGTAGTAGAGAGAACTGAAGGAAGAGATGACGTGTTTACGTCTTCTTTGACAGGTTGGAATCAGTACACTATGAGAAATTTCTCCGATGACAGACTTGCAAGGTCGAGTAAGAGACAGGACACATAGGAAGAACTAGGAGTGGAAGATGAGTTGGGTCAAGTCAGGAGAGACGAAATCGTGACCCTGTGTGACACGACTTAGGTGAGACGGAAGGTTAGGTGGGAGTACATGGTCCGACTCGAGTGGAGGACCCGCGGTCCTGGGGTACAGCGGGGAGGGATATTGGAAAACACAAAGGCAGGTGTGGGAACAGAGTGTGAGAAGACTAGTCCAGAGCCCCTAGGTACCGTAGACTAAGAGGATGAAAAGGAAAGTCGTGTCGCGAGAGTGGAAGAAGAGTGGGAGAACGGGGGTGTGGACGGTCGGGGGAAGGACTGTGAAGGTGGGAGGCAGGTCTGGACGTGTCTCGAGACCCGGCCGACAGACGGGAGGGCGAGAGGAGGAGGAAGGATCGTCAGTGGAGAGGGTGGGGGCGGTGATGAAGGTAGTCCACCCGCAGGGAAGACCACAAGAGACGTGTTTACGTGTGCTGGACGACCGGGACGACGGGCGGGAGGACGGGAGGAGGGAGGACCATCAGTAGGGAGGGGGTCTGCGAGAAGACGTGATTAGAGAGGGTGGGGGCGACGGTAAAGGTAGGACACCTGTAGAGGAGACCACAAGAGACGTGTTTTCCTGTGTTGCGAGGAAGAAAAGTCTGTAGTGAAGGTTGAGGGAACCGGGATGATTTCTTAAAATTTGAAATTCGAGTCCCTGTGGTACGAACGTTAGATGAGGGTTGAGTAACTGTCATTTGGTGGGGAGTAGGATGGGGGGTGGGGGGAAGTGAGTCCACGGAACAGCCGATGTAAGTAAATAAGCGACAGACGGACCAGGACCCAGGAAAATGAGGTTCAGACTGTAGGTCTAAGACTACGGAGGGAGACGGGGGTGGGGCCCCCGAGTAGACGAGTGGGAAGTGGAGAGACGGGTCGAGAGGTGGACGGGAAGGGGGGTCACTAAGAGTGGGCTCCTACGTACTGGGGGTTCCGACCGGATAGTCGTCGTAGAGACTCCTCACAAAAACACAAAACAAAAACCTACAAAAACCCAAACAAAAACAAACCTCGTCTCGTGACGAGTGGGAGGCTACAAGACTATCCGGACGGAACCCCAGGTACGGGGTCGNGGGGGGTGGGGCCCCTTCTTAGTGACGACACCTTCCGGTCGGACGGAGGGACCCGACGTGAGAGGCGAACGGTCGAGGAGTTTCTAGGGTCGTGACGAGGGGACTGTGACCGGGTCGTGACAGGAGGACCTTGGTGGAGCAAGGGAACGTGCAATCGAGAGACTGTGGACTGCACGGGGTCTGGGGGCAGACGTAATCTCGTGAAGAGAACAATTCGGTGTGGGGACGGTTGTGAGGAGAGGGGTAGGGAGTGGGAAATACTGAGAGTCCGTAACCCTATCATAGAAACCACGTTTGGACAGGAAGAACCGTGACCGTGACAGGTAATGGGGTCCAATGAGGAGAAGTAAAGTCTGGACACTGTGGCGGGGGGACCCCTCGGAACGGGGGGGGGGGTCAGAGGGACAGGGAGACACAAAGGTGACTCGTCTGGAAGGGGAAGGAGGGAAGGACGTCACTGAGGGGAAACAGGAGAGACACCTGAGTGACCAGGAGGGTCAGGAGTTGGACATCAGTAGTGGCAGAGAGAGTGCAAGACTGAGGTAAAGGGAGCCAAAGGGAAATGGTCGCTGGGGCCAGTGGGAGGATCAGGCCAGGGACAGTCCAGGACTTAGGGAGAAGAATGAGGCATAGAGGGCAAGGAAAGACCGAGGAGAGCAGGTCACAAGAGGGAGCACCCTCTGTGGAGAAGGGGTGACCCAGTGCAACTTGACGGGCATCAGGAACATTGAGATGAGATCATGGCCCTTCGAGAAGGGCCAGAGAGGGAAAGGGAAGGAATGGATCACACGAGGAACAGTCACAGGAGGGGGTGTCCACGTGGCGGTCTCCGTGCACCACCAACGGAGGGTCACTGCCAGCGACAGATGATGGAGAGTGATGGGAGGTGCATGAGGCAGATGGGGAGGGGAGAGAGGAGGAAGGAGACAGGCAGGGTATCACCAAGAGAACAACGAGAAGAGGGAGGTGTCAGGAAAGAATCCAGAGAGATGTCAGAGGTGCCATCTGGAAGGAATGGCCAGCCAGTGGGGGCAGAGCCATGGACAGGAGTGGAGACGGAGGGGTGGCTAGCAGTGGGCGGGGAGCAGTGGCTACCCTCACAGCCTCAAATGTTGTAGCAAGGGTGGAACTTTTCAGCCAGGCTCCTTATTACGGATCCAGCTGAGACAGGGTGGGAGCTGGGCGATAGGGCTTGGGGTTTGGGGTAGGGGTGTGGGTAGAAGTTGACTGGGTCAGACAGGAGAGCAGAGATGAGATCAGTGGGGCTGGGGGGATGGGAGTCGGGACACGCGCAAAGTTCCAGGATCTAGGTGTGTCATCTACTTTAACTGAGCTTGTGGGCTGACCACAAGTCCAGTGTTGGGAGTGACACCAACCCTGGAAGAGGGAGGGTGGGAATGCTGAGTCTCCCCAGGGAAGCAAAAGGAAGCTGGGTTGTATGTCTCTGAGCAGAGAGCTCCGAGTGGGACGTCCACACTAACAAAGTGCAGACAGGGGATGGGACGCCCCGTGGAGGACAGCATCTGGGGGAGGGATGACTGAGAGCGGGGAGGGCGAGCAGGGTGGACAGCAGGGCCAGGGTTCTGTGCAGGTCTGGACGGAGGGCGCAGGTGTCATGTCGGAGCTGGCAGACGCAGGGGCAAGAAGGTGAGAAAAAGGTGCGAGTGTGCGGTGAAAGGTCAAGCAGGAGAACNCAGGAGAACCAGGCCGAGACGCCCCAAGAGCTGTGGCAGAGGAGTGCTTGATGAGGGCCTGATGGGAACATGCAAGTTTATGGGGAGCGATTTTGCGAGGTCCTGGAGGAGAAATACAGTGTTGGTCCTCATGGCTGAGAACGGGATGGTGGGCAGAGCCTGTGGATTCAGGTGTGTCTGCCACAAAGGGGGTTGAAGTGGGGTGAGCAGTGGGTGAGGATCAAGAAGGGAGCACACAGCAGAGGAGATGATGGAATCCAGTCGGAGGCTCACAGTGTAGTTTAAAGAATCTCACAGGTCAGGTAGGACAGGTTTATGGGTTTTTTTTTCTTTTTCACTATGTTTCAGTAGAGAATCAAAGCAGGAGAGACCTTGAAACCAGGAGGATGGGTGGGCAGTCTGTGGGAGGTGGAGAGCATGGAGTGGAAGTGGGGTCCAGCGGGCCAGCAGAGTGAGGGACCTCACGTGACGGCGCCCGAGGTAAGGGGGTACTGCCAGGAAGAGCAGGGCAGCCTGAGGGGCTCCCGGTCCGGGGCTCTGATGGATCTCATGAGGCAGGAGGCTTTTGTGCGGTATTGATGCCAGACAGCAGGAGCAGAGCAGAGTTGAGATATCATCGCTGGGGCCTTTGAAGACCCAAGTCCCTCAGAGCAAAGCGCAAAGGGCCACAGTTGACACAGAGGACAGAGCAGGGTGGCGCCATCAGATAGACCCTGGCAGAGAACCTCAGGGACACTGGCAAGGACCGGGTTGAGCCCAGTGTGTGGATAGCAAACTTGTTCAGTAATGGCATAGGGATGGGTGGGAACTACGGTGGCACCAACATCTGCAGTCCGTCACAGAATCGGGGTCCTTGCTATCCCTTGGCTGATGAAGAGTGGACATTAGCAAGTGGCACAGAGACTGCACAGAGAATCAGGGGAAAGCAGGGGTTACCGTGGGCAGGAAAGGGCCAGAAGAGGAGAGCGCAGTGGGTGGGATGCTTGAGGGGTGAGGGAGTCTGCTTCGAGTGGCTGAAGCCAAACAGCAGAGCAGGCAAGGACAAAGGGGATGAGAAGCAATTGGAGGGTTGAAAGATATGCACATGGGTGCTGTGAGGGAATGGTGTTCTACAGGGAAAGAGGGGGCTCTGAACCTGTCATCAGGGAGAGCAACGTAACACCTGGTGAGATGATGAAAGGTCAGGGGGCACCTAGAAGCAATGACTTTCTCCAAAATGGTAACCCCAAAAGTAGCGTGTTTTGCTGTGAGTTCAGACAGCCTGGATTCACTCCAGCATGCTGGGGACCAAGAAGCTGGCATTCGGGGAGCATAAAGGCAGGTCCAGAAAGAAGTTGGGGGAAAGATTGGGGAATGTGTCACAAGACTGGCAGCTGGGAGAGGGAGCAGGATGAGATGTTGAGGGGGAAGCAGAGGGGCTCCTGAAGACAACAGCAGGAGAAAGAGAGGATGAGGGGCCGAGCCAGTCCAGCGGCAACAGGCCTGGAGAGAGACACTGGAGTGTGGGCAGCTGCGGGGGTTGTGACCCGCACAGTAGTCAGGTCTTCGAGTCAATTTCGTGTACTACAAGGGTCATAGACTTCATCCGAGTATTGGTGGGGTGATGGGACGTATGAACTAGGGTTTGTAGGGGGAGGGTGCACGTCGAGAGAGTTTGGACTGGACTTGGGGTTGGGTTTGGGCAAGGGATGGGTGGGGACTATGGTGGAAGGTGAGATAGAGGTCTGGGTAGGGGTCGTCTAGCCTAGGGATCATGACTTCTCGGACCGGCTTTCATGATGGGGTCAGTGCTGTAAGGTCCGACGTCGTCGGCGACGAGGGTGGGTGACGATCGAGGGGGTAAAGCAAGGTGCGGAGGTAGGTATTCGGAGTCGGGCGTGACCGACCGGGACATTGAGAATTCAGGAAGACCCACCGGACAGACGGTCTTACGGAGAGACGGTGGAGGGAGAAGAAGGGGGATGACGAGAGATCGGGCACAGGGAAGGGAACGGGAGACGAGAGGTAGGAGGGACCCACGGAGGATAGTGGACCAGACAGAGACGGTCCACTGGGAGGACAGGACGGTGTAGTTCTAGGGCACACCTGTAAGGAAGGACACCGGAAAGGAGTGAACTAGGTGAGGAGGGGAAGGGGAGGGACCGGGTCCCTCTCGTAGTCGGAGAGGAGATCCGGGTAGCGGAGCTGAGGTACGAGGGACTACGGACAGGAGTGACGAGACCCAGTAGGGAAGAGGTATCCCCCATGAGGGAGGACCCTGGACGAGACGGTCGAGTGTCCGGAAGGTAGGGGACTGGACGGGGGAAGAGAGGTCTTGGTGGGCGACAGAGAGCAAGTCAGGAAGGTACCGAACCCGGTGCCAAAGGAAAATCCGAGGGAAAGGAATCGGACCGTGAGAGAAGAAAAGAGTGAAGGGAAAATTAGGTCGGTGGGGAGTGTCCTAAATGTGGTCCGGGGTCGGAGGAGTGGAGGAGGGGGGAGGAGGAGGCAACGAGGCGGGAAAGGACGAACCTGGGACCTTACGTGGGGACGGGTAACGGAACGAGAGGACGAGGGACTACTGTACCAAGTCTAGAGGGGAAATGGGCTAAAGGGAGAGTCGACACGAAATTCTGAGAAGACCAAGAGGTAGGGTAAGACGGACGGGGAGACAAGGGGTGTAGGTCGGAGGACTAGACTCGGGGGTTGCGGTCAGAGGTGGTAGGACGGGAGGTGCGAGAGAAGGAAACGGAGAGACGGAGGGGGTAAAAGAAGAGACTGATCTGGATACCAAACTTCCAGGGACAAAGGCGGGGGACCAAGGAACACACCTCAGAGACGGTGTAAGATCCGGAGCAGATGGGAAATCTCCAGGGAACATTTATGGTCTTCGTGACGACTATGGTGAAATCAAGGTCGGTGAGGAGACGGTTAAGATAGACGAGGGGTGGGCCCTGGGGTAGGGGAACTCAGCGAGGAGGTCGGGGCTCCGAGGGACGCGACAAAGACACGTCCGAGGGAGCAGAGAGGGACACGTCTCGACGGACGAAGGAGGTGCACTGGTCAGTAGTACCGGGACAGAGGTCGACGAGGGTCCTCGGAACCCAGAAGTGGTTCTGGTCCGACACCAGAAATCCGAGGGAAAAGGACAAAGTCGAAGGAAGACAGAAGGGAGAACCAGTTCGGTAACTGGTGTCAAGAAATGGGGTTCGACGGCGAAGGAGGAGAAGAAGGAAGGGACCGACGGTGACGAAGGTAAAGAAGAGGTCGTCGAGGGTACGACGTGGGGACGGTTGACAGGAGCTGGAGTGCAAGGGGGGACTTGGTCCAGGGGGACTGGGAGAAAGGGAGAACCGGTGTAAGGTAAGTGGGGTGGACACACGTCTAAAGACACTGGTGGTGGGGGGACGGTGAGAGGTAGGTAGGGCAGACGGAACAAGGGAGACAACAGGTAGTCGAGAGTCGGAGAGTTTGTTCTCTGGGACTGGAGGATTGGGGGTAGTGGGGTGGGGAACGAGAGGGACGAGACACCGGAAAACGAAGGTTGTAATGGAAGAACCTGATGTTGGGGGCATGATCGGTTCCAAGGAGGAGGACCCGTCTCAGACACGTGTACGACCTGGAGGTGGGAGAGGTCGGGGTCCTTCTCCTCTTCGCGTCTGGTCTCTGGCGGCGGGTCCCAGTGGAGGTGGACCATGACGGGGACTCAGGGAGTGAGCCGTCACTCGCAGGAGGAAAGACTGGGGTAAATGACGGTGACCAGGGAAAAGGAGGGTCGGTGACGGGACTCGGTCGACCTTGGGGTGTCTAGCGGACACACCGACGGTGTGAGGTCACACGCCGAGAGAAACGTGTGACCAGTACGTGACTTGACTGTCGGGGACAGGAGGAAAAGAGGGTGTTCTGGGAGATGAAACCGAAGTTGTGGGAGAAGGTGGACGGTTAAGACCCCGTTAAGTACCCAGAAAAGGAACCAGAGACGAGGGAGGACGGTACTCCGAGGTGAACAACAGTCGGAGAAGGAGAAATTATGCCCCTTCCTCAGGAAGACGAGAGGGGGGAAAAGACCGGGTGGAACGTCTTCGAACCACGAAGACACCCGAAGACAGACCGGACCGTACAGACGGCTACGGGATGTGACTGTGTCGACAGAGGGTGCCAGAAGTCTCCCGGTCGTGGAGACCGGTGGTGGGGTAGGAGGGGTCGGCAGAGAGCGGTGAAGACAAAGGGAGCGACCGGAGTACATACCAAACGAAACGGAGGACGTGCCTGAAGGAGTACGGAAGTCAGGCAATGATCCCCGTTTTCAAGGACCTAAGAGGTACGTGAGGGTGGATGTGTGAGATAGGGTGGGGTGTGAACCACGTCCCGAAAGGACTGGAAAAGTTGTTCGGAGAGGACGGAATCTGTGGTCCGAGGTGTCGCTCGGGCAGGAGTGAGAATCGTGGAGAGAACTAGGGTAAGAGGGAACAATCCTCTGACGAGCCAGCGCAAAGGTCCAGAGACCACGAGAAGTCAATGACGGATGTATCGTTTCCTCGTCAGCAGGGGCTCGATGCACTATAGGAAGTCGACAGTGACACTTGGAAGACCGACGTCAGTCAACAGAGGAAACGGGATACGAGGGAAGAGGTGGGTAGTGGAAGACGAGTGGGGTTATGTCGGTAGAAACAGAAACAAGTCTTTGTGACATGACTTAGGTGTACGACGTGACGTGGTTGGGACGAGTGAAGGACCTTTGTGTCAGACGCCAAAGGAAGGTCCACGGGTTGTACAGCGACGGGTATTGGAATGGATAGAGATAAGTCTGAGGAGACAACGTATGAAAAAACTGTGTCGAGAGTCCCTCGGAAAAGAGGACTAAGGGGAAGAAGGAGGGTGTCACCGTGAAGGACGAGAGGAGAGTGAGACGTGAACGACTACGGTCTAGGTGTGGAGTCGAGAGTCAAAGCGGGACGTGTCAGTACCCACGTGGAAGGTCGGAGGAACAGAGGAGGAGCAAGGAGGGAGGGTACGTCAGTAGAGAGGGGTTTTGTGAGGAGATCTGACAGGAGAGGGCAGGGGAGACGGGGAAGGGAGTCGCACTTACAGGGAAGGAAAGACCACGAGAGAGACGAGTTATGTATGCTGGGTGGTAGACAAGTTCGACAGGAGGGTAGGGAGAGTCGGGATTCTGGGAGTCCGTAGGAGTCGAGACCCTGGTGGTGTAACCGTAAATAGAAGACTGGGTAATTGTCATTAAGGTTGGGTGGGGTGGGGAAGTAAGTGCACGGACCAGTCGATATAGGTAAACGAGCGACGGACGGACCAGGACCCAGGAAAGGAGGTTCAGACTGTAGTCCTGAGACTACGGAGGGAGACGGTGTGGGTCCCCGAGTAGACGAGTGGGAAGTGGAGAGACGGGTCGAGAGGTGGACGGGAAGGGGGGTCACTAAGAGTGGGCTCCTACGTACTGGGGGTTCCGACCGGATAGTCGTCGTAGAGACTCCTCACAAAAACACAAAACAAAAACCTACAAAAACCCAAACAAAAACAAACCTCGTCTCGTGACGAGTGGGAGACTACAAGACTATCCGGAGGGAACCCCAGGTACGGGGTCGGGGGGGCGCCCACTTTTGGTGGGGGGGGTGGGGCCCCTTCTTAGTGACGACACCTTCCGGTCGGACGGAGGGACCCGACGTGAGAGGCGAACGGTCGAGGAGTTTCTAGGGTCGTGACGAGGGGACTGTGACCGGGCCGTGACAGGAGGACCTTGGTGGAGCAAGGGAACGTGCAATCGAGAGACTGTGGACTGCACGGGGTCTGGGGGCAGACGTAATCTCGTGAAGAGAACAATTCGGTGTGGGGACGGTTGTGAGGAGAGGGGTAGGGAGTGGGAAATACTGAGAGCCCGTAACCCTGTCATAGAAACCACGTTTGGACAGGAAGAACCGTGACCGTGACAGGTAATGGGGTCCAATGAGGAGAAGTAAAGTCTGGACACTGTGGCGGCGGGACCCCTCGGAACGGGGGGTGGGTCAGAGGGACAGGGAAACACAAAGGTGACTCGTCTGGAAGGGGAAGGAGGGAAGGACGTCACTGAGGGGAAATAGGAGAGACACCTGAGTGACCAGGAGGGTCAGGAGTTGGACATCAGTAGTGGGGTTGTGACCCGCACAGTAGTCAGGTCTTCAAGTCAATTTCATGTACTACAAGGGTCATAGACTTCAACCGAGTATTGGGTGGGGCGTGGAACTAGGGTTTGTAGGGGGGGGTCCAGACAGTTTGGACTGGACTTTGGGTTGCGTTTGGGTAAGGGATGGGTGGGGACTATGGTGGAGGGTGAGACAGAGGACTGGGGTAGGGGTCTTCTAGCCTAGGGATCATGACTCCTCGGACCGGCTTTCAAGATGGGGTCGGTGCTGTAAGGTCCGACGTCGTCGGCGACGAGGGTGGGTGACGATCGGGGGGTGAAAACAAGGTGCGGAGGGAGGTGTTAGGAGTCGGGAGTGACCGACCGGGACATTGAGATTCAGGAAGACCCACCGAACAGACGGTCTTGCGGAGAGACGGTGGAGGGAGAAGAGGAAGGGGGACGACGACAGGTCGGGCACAGGGAAGGGGACAGGAGACGAGAGGTAGGAGGGACCCACGGAGGATAGTGGACCAGACAGAGACGGTCCACTGGGAGGACAGGACGGTGTAGTTCTGGGGCACACCTGTAAGGAATGACACCGGAAAGGAGTGAACTAGGTGAGGAGGGGAAGGGGACGGACCGGGTCCCTCTCGCAGTCGGAGAGGAGATCCGGGTAGCAGAGGAGAGACACGAGGAACTACGGACAGCAGTGACGGGACCCAGTAGGGAAGAGGTATCCCCCACGAGGGAGGACCTTGGACGAGACGGTCGAGTGTCCGGAAGGTAGGGGACGGGACGGGGGAAGAGAGGTCTTGGTGGGCGACAGAGAGCAAGTCAGGAAGGCACCGAGCCCGGTGCCAAAGGGAAATCCAAGGGAAAGGCATCGGAACGTGAGAGAAGAAAAGAGTGAAGGGAAATTAGGTCGGTGACGAGTGTCCTAAATGTGGTCCGGGGACGGAGGGGTGGAGGAGGGGGGAGGAGGAGGCAACGAGGCGGGAGAGGAGGAACCTGGGACCTTACGTGGGGACGGGTGACGGAACGAGAGGACGAGGGACTACTGTACCAAGTCTAGAGGGGAAACGGGAGAAAGGGCGAGTCGACACGAAATTCTGAGAAGACCAAGAGGTAGGGTAAGACGGCCGGAAGATAAGGGGTGTAGGTCGGAGGACTAGACTCGGGGGTTGGGGTCAGAGGTGGTAGGACGGGAAGTGCGAGAGAAGGAAACGGAGAGACGGAGGGGGTAAAAGAAGAGACTGATCTGGATACCAAACTTCCAGGGACAAAAGCGGGGGACCAAGGAACACACCTCAGAGACGGTGTAAGATCCGGAGCAGATGGGAAATCTCCAGGGAACATTTATGGTCTTCGTGACGACTATGGTGAAATCAAGGTCGGTGAGGAGACGGTTAAGACAGACGAGGGGTGGGCCCTGGGGTAGGGGCTCCGAGGGACGCGACAAAGACACGTCCGAGGGAGTAGAGAGGGACACGTCTCGACGGACGAAGGAGGTGCACTGGTCAGTAGTACCGGGACAGAGGTCGACGAGGGTCCTCGGAACCCAGAAGTGGTTCTGGTCCGACACCAGAAATCCGAGGGAAAAGGACAAAGTCGAAGGAAGACAGAAGGGAGAACCAGTCGGTAACGGGTGTCAAGAAATGGGGTTCGACGACGAAAGAGGAGAAGAAGGAAGGGACCGACGGTGACGAAGGTAAAGAAGAGGTCGTCGAGGGTACGACGTGGGGACGGTTGACAGGAGCTGGAGTGCAAGGGGGGACTTGGTCCAGGGGGACTGGGAGAAAGGGAGAACCGGTGTAAGGTAAGTGGGGTGGACACACGTCTAAAGACACTGGTGGGGGGGGGGTGGAGAGAGGTAGGTAGGGCAAGACGGAACAAGGGAGACAACAGGTAGTCGAGAGTCGGAGAGTTTGTTCTCTGGGACTGGAGGATTGGGGGTAGTGGGGTGGGGAACGAGAGGGGTGAGACTCCGGGAAACGACGGGTACACTAGAAGAGTCCGATCGCGAGACTGTGGCGTGTCCAAAACCGTCACGGAGGAGAGGGGGTCAAAGAGACCCGCCTTAGAGAGGTGATATAATCTGAGGGTGGGAAACGTCACGGGGGCGGTATTCGTCGCGTACTCGAGTCGGCACCAACACTCACAGCGGAGGAGACACCGAGGACGAGGGAGTAGGTGGTGAAGAACCGTGTGGACGACGGGGTGTGACCTGAGCAGGTGCACACGGGTGTGACTTCCGTGACTCTCACGGACGGCCGCGAAACGTCTCGGGTAGAGCGACCCATTGCAGCGTGGTAAAGGAATACGAGCGGACAACGACCCGGGGAAGGGCGAACGAGGGCTCTCGGGGTCTTAGGGTCGAGACGAGGAT